>JALRMM010000070.1:0-120075 GCA_026122155.1 Zymoseptoria crescenta | reverse complement strand
TACGGACTTCTTAATAGTCGATAGCCTACTATATAAGGGTAAGAAACTCTAGGTACCTAGCGACCTCGTATTAAGGAAGTAGGTAATCCGTATATATTACGACGACGTACTAGTAGGACACTTCGGTAAAGCTAAGGTATTAGTACTTCTAAGGAGAAAATACTTCTAGCCGGGTATAGATAAGGAAGTAATAGAATACGTATCTACCTATCCAACTTATTAAGTGTCTAAAGCGCGTCGGCATCGTCCCTATAGTAAGTTATATACGCGTCCCTTACCGGACGGTCCGTAGCAAGAATTGTTAATAGATTTTATTATAGACCTTCCGCCAAGTATAAGAGACGGCCGAGTTTATACTACTATCCTCGTAATAGTCGACCGCTACTCGAAAATAAACATCTACATCCTAATAGACAAGACTTACATAGCTATAACGCTTACGAAGCTGTTAGTAGATAAAGTTGTGCGGCACTATAGAGTGCTAAGAGGTATTATTAGTAATAGAGGATCTCTATTTACGAGCTAGTTCTAGAGCGACTTCTACTACGAGTCGTATATAACTCGTAGGCTATCTATAGCCTTCTATCCGTAGACGGACGGGTAGACGGAGAGAGCTAACTAGACACTAGAGCAATACCTACGCTACTATTGTAGCGAGTTTTAGAATAACTAGGCTAAGTTATTAGTATAGGCGGAATTCGCGTATAATAATAGCGAACCCCTACGTTAGGCATAAGTCCCTTCTACGTTATATATAGGTAGAATCCTACCCTTACTACGGAATCTTAAGGCGAGATTCCTAGGGGAAGGACGCCCGTAGCAATTAATGTAGCAATACGCTTAAAGGAGATATATAAGAAGCTTAAGGAACGCTAGAGGAAAGTAGCCGAGTCTTAAGCGAAGTACTACAACAAAAATTATAAGCTAAAGCAGTTTAGCATTAGTAATAAGGTCGTACTATCGACAAAGAACCTAAAGCTTAAGATACCTAAGAAGACCTTAGGACCTAAATAGGTTAGCCCCTTCTAGGTAATAGACATAGTTAGATCGTAGGCGTATCGCCTAGCGCTCCTAAGTAACTCGCGTATCTATAACGTGTTCTACGTTAGTTACCTCGAACTATAGCGTAACCGCCTAGGTTTGTCTTATAAGGCTAGTATGCCTATCGTAGACAAAACAGGCAAATATAAGGTCGAGGAGATCTTAGGTACAACGAAGGATCGGAAGTTCTACTTTATATACTAGAAAGATCAGCCTAAGGAATATAATAGCTAGTAGATAGCTAAGGAATATAAGGGTGCGGCTAACCTAATAGAAGCATAGGAGTTACGTAAGGATAAGGTTATTATAAAAGGACCTAAGAGATAGAAGAGGCAGAAGAGGTAAGCATAGAGGAAAAAAGCCTTTATTTAAAAGGGAAAAAACCCCCTAGTACCGTAATAAGCGGGCGTAACGCTAGCGGTAAGTAGCCTAGAAGTATAGGAAGAGCCGGCTATTCGCCTAGCTTAGGCATTATCCTCCCCCTCCTTATCTACCTCGATATCCTCGAAACCCTAAGGTAGGGTCTCTACCTAAGTACTACTATCGTAGGCGAAGGCGGCGGCGGCTACCTAGAGAGTAGGCGCGGTAGCGTTCTATAGGCGGAGAGACTACGAAAAGTATTAGTAAAGTAATCGATAAGTAAGCGAGAAGCTAGCTTACCTCGTACTAGAGCTCGAATATAGTATTAGTAGTAGCGGTATCGCCCTACGTAAGAAGGAGGTTAGGCCGGGAGCTTTTGCCTACCGACCTACCTATACCTATCTTATAAGGGGTCGCTAACCCGCCTATATACTTCCCGCTATTCGCCTCCTTAATCTTAAGAGTACGGGCGACGTCGGCGCCTACCGACTCTAGGCGTACTTAAAGGTATAGCGCGTTACTATCGGCTAGCTCGAAGTCCTTATACTCCGAGCGGAGCTCTAGTAGGCGAGTCGCCTATAACTTAAGGTCCGGATACTCGATAGTCTTATAGCTATAGTTATTCTTCTTATAGCGCTAGTATTTATACTTATTACTAGCGGTTATATTGCCGTTATATAGCTACTCGTTAGCTATACGTATACGGTTAGCTTGCTATACCTATAAGAATCGAAGGAGGGAAGCCGGTATACTATCGTATATATAGCGTAGGTAGCGCTTATATATTAGTACTACCTTACTATAGTAGTCCTCGATAGTATATAGAGAGAGAGTCGGTATAACGGCCGGCGTACGCTATACTCGTAGAGGCATTACGAGTCGCTTACTAGGTACTTACAATATATATATATATAATAAGCAGCTTATAAGCTAGAAGCTTACTTCTTAAAGAGAGAATATAGAGGCATACGGTACGCTTACGGAGAGCTTAAGGATTATTAGAGTTTATAGTGCTTATCGTAGGAGAGGAGCGTTAATAAAGTTAAAGAAGAGTAGAGGAAAACTTTACGAGCGAAAATATTAATAATACCTACCTATAAGCGGTTACCCTTAGCAATAAAGGACCCGCTAAAATATAGCTACTAGTAGTAGAGCTATTAGTAACAATTAATATACGTAAATAAAGCGCGCGTTACGATATAAACGCTATATTAAGAAGTTAATAAAGAAAAGCAGCCCTAGATAAAGACTAGGCCTACGCTTAGTAGGCCGAACGTAAGACAGTTATAGAAGCCGAGAAGTCTCCTTCGGAGGAGGGAGGTAATTATTAGGGAAAGCTAAGGTATAGCCTAGCTCTAGACCTTAGGTAAGGTCGCTAGATAATACGACACCGAGCGTAGCGGCGAATGCCGCTTACGTAACGTATAGTTGTATATTAGGAGGCACGCATATATAACTTAATAATAGTAAGAATTAGTTTTATTACTAGTAGGATTACTAGCTAGCGTTCTATATACTACGATATCTTTATACTTCTTATAATAGCGTATCGAGCGTAAGAAGGATAGTATATATATCTATAAAGATATTAGTAAAGAGATTAAAAGGTAGACTCGAGGTAGAAAGAGAAGAAGGTAGTAGAAAAGAAATAAGACGCGATAAGAAAGTAAATAAAAGGACTTAGAGAAAGAGAAGGAAGAACTAAGACGTAATAAAGGTAAATAAAAGAACTTAGTTAGATTTAAGTCGAATTCGAGTCGAATTTAAGTCGAATTTAAGTCGAGAAGGTAGGGTTCTAGCTCTTACTTCCTACTTACTTCCTCGCTTCCGAGTTTCGTATCTCGGAAATCTCGGAAGCTACTCGCGGATTCTATAAATTCTAGATTTATTTTTCGTAACAAGGAAAGGCTACCTAGAATAGCGCTCTAAATATAAGTTTCTCTTACTATAGTAGATTTAGTAATTTAGCGATTTCCTACCTACTAACTATCTCTCTTAAACTATCCGCCCGAGGTATACGGCCGCTTAATAATAGTCTAAAGTAAGTCCTTTCTATAATACTACTTTATTACGTTCTCTATACTATAATTTATACTATCTACTTACTATCTACCTCGCGGTCTATATAGAGACGTCTTTATGTTTTAAGAGCTAAATAAGTAAATTATAATAATAGAAAGCTAAATTTAAATTACCGGCCGATAATAATAATAATAATAGTAGTAGGTAGTAATAATAGTAGTAGTCTTAGGAAGCCTAAGATTAAAAGAAGGTAACGAAATATTATTTAGGTAAATAGGACTTAAGCCGCTAACAACTACCTTAAATACGTCTAAATTGTAAAATGTTTATAGTAAGGGAAACTTACGTTTAGGGCGCTATCCTAGTTAGCTAACTTATAGCTATTACTATAATTAAATATTTATTTATTTTAGATTTTAAGGCGCTTGAAAAGGAGGTAATAGCGTTGTTGGTGTAGCAGTAGTAGTTATTGTGATCGGGTAGACTCTGAATGGCAAGCGCTCAACCTTCGCTAGTGCGCACGGGCCTCACGGATTTCCTTCTTACCTTTCACGTGCGACATCTTCAATCCTCGACTCTTCTTCTATTCTACACCCACACACCTCAACACATCACCCTCCACAATGCCTCTCGCCGACTACCTCGCCCAACACTACCTCTCCGCCTCCGGTCCCGCCCCCGCCAAAAAGCGCAAACGAAAACACCCCAAAGACACCTCCACCTCCACCTCGGGCGGCCTCACCATCGCCGACGACGACGTCGACACCTGGACCCACCCCAAAGACCCCCATGCCTCCTCCGACGAAGACAACCCCACGATCGTCGGCGGCCTCACCAAGCCCAACGCCGCGGCCACCAAAGCCAAAAAAGCAAAATGGATCACCGTCGGCACCTCCGCCCCGAAAGACTCCGACCAAGCCGCCGCGGACGCCATCCTCGCCTCCGCAGCCGCCGAGTCCACCGCGCGAGCTGAGCAAGATGATGATGCGCCTGCAGTAGTAGAGGGGGGAGATACCAACAGCAATACCCCCGCCATGGCCTCGGGCGCGGCAGCAGGTCTCCAAACCGCCGCGCAAGTCTCCGCATCACTTCGCCGGAAACACGACGCGGAAATGGCGGCGATGAAAGACGCGGGACTGGACATGGGGGGTTTGGCGCAGCAGACGATCTATCGAGATGCGAGTGGCCGGAGAATTAATGTTCAAGCGAAAAAGGCGGAGGTGGAGGGAAAAATCGCGGAGGAGGCGAGGAGGGCGAGGGAGGAGAAGGAGGGGGCGAAGGGAGATGTACAGCGACGATTGGCGGAGGAGAGGAGAGTGGCGTTGAGGGAGGCGAAGGGGATGACGGTTGCGAGGGGGGTGGATGATGAGGGGATGAATGAGGAGTTGAAGGGACGGGAGAGGTGGGATGATCCGATGGCGAAGTTGCTCGGCAGTAAGACGACGACGGGGAAGAGTGGGAGCGCAGGGAAAGGCAGGAAGAGAGGGAAAGAGTACATGGGTGCATTTGAACCGAATCGATATGGGATTCGACCGGGGTGGAGGTGGGATGGGGTCGATCGGGGGAATGGGTTCGAGAGGAAGTGGTTTGCGGCGAGGAATCGGAAGAAGGATCGGGAGGCGTTGGAGTATGCTTGGCAGATGGACGAGTGAGTGGTGGGAGGGAGAGTATATGGCTGCTGATTCCGTCTCTTATTCAGGGAGACGAACAGGGACGAGGGAAAAGTGAGTCATAGAGACTCTTCAGACAACGCATGAGAATGGGTATCATTGCGTCAAGTCGTCCCAAAAATTTCCCTGCCGGCAAAAAATCGAATCAAACGGACAACGATTGGCCCCGGTAACGCTGGCTGTCCGGCTCTCTCTCTCGCCCTGGGAAAACCAGGAGGAATCCCCGGACCATCGCCCACGACCTTGTTTCCCCCCCTTCTACGCCCCTCTCTCTCGCTCCGCACAGCAGAAGCACGAGACCGCTTTTCTTCGGCCTCCCTGCATTTGGTCCACGACTTGGTAACCCGCAATTTGCAAGTCTGTCCGTCCACGCCGGGTCTACCCGCGGTATGCAGCTGCAGGGAGGACAAAAAAAAGAGGGCGCTGCGATTCTGACAGGCTCGAGCTATGAAAAGACGACTTCAGGAGCAATGTGGTCTGGTTTTGAATGCGTCAAGACTGGGCAGTATTCGGCGTTTTTTTTTTCGGTCTGCTTTTGCAAGGAACTACGTCGGAATGTCAGATATGATATGGCCATGTCTTTGTTAGGGATGGCTTGGGCGTCATACATCGATCCTGGTTCGTTCGGTTTCGTTCGGTTTGGTTCGTTCGGTTTTCGGAAGATGATATCGAATATCGGAGTCGGAAGTCGAAGTCGAAGGTGATTACCAAGAACGAAGGATGGGGCGAGTTGAGCGAGCGGGAACGCAGACGGAGAGCGCGTGACGTGACTGACCCGTTCTGGGGTGCAATATGGAACGCCGCAGTCGTCGTCATGGACGGTGTAGTGGGTTCGATTTGATGCGAGGTTTTTTCCATCGAAACGGGGGCTTGTTGTGGAATGTTGAGGGTCTGCGCGTCAGGACGGACGGCTAGGTTTATGGTGAGGATGATGATATATGGCGAAGGGTTTCGAGGTTTGTCGTTGAGGTGTCGTATCGCCCAGGTCGCTGGGGGATTGGTCCATTTCCTTGGAATTTGTCCCTCTGGATGATGTTTCTCTTTCTCTGTCTCTCTCCCTGTTTCTCGCTCTCGGTTTCTCTCTTCTCCCTCCCTCAATCCCTCTCTCCCTCACTCTGTCACCACCTCCACGGCATAGCGCAGTGGGAGTAAGGAATACAACAAAGGGGGCAGTCAGTCGGATGGGCTACCGCTTTGGCCATCGACAACTACATCGATGCCGACTTCGGGACGAAGATATTGAACCATTTCTCGACTCTGCATTAGCCCCGAGATGTCGGTGACGAATCGATGCCCACTCTCGAGACTTAAGGTGTCGACGATCCCTTGACTCCACAGTGGCCCAGGGATCGGTGACTCGGTATTGTCTCCAGAAGGTCCGGCCCTGCTCCGACGCTTTCCCATTTCAGTCTCTACTTCCACTCCGTAAGCATCGGAGCCAAAGCCGCTTGAAATCAAGTAAGATAGCTAATTGACTGGACGACCGTTCGAAGAAACAATGGGGAAGCGCTGCTCCACAGTCCGTACGAGTGCCGGAAACTTGGATCCGGACAACCCCAGAGCGGTCGCTGCTCAGACAGGGGTTCGGATCATGCTTTATTGGTTGTACTTCTTTGCTCTGCCAACAGACTTTCAGAGCCCATGCTCGATTCGGCGCTGACCTCTCCTATGTGTTGTCCGCGGGGGAAAAACACCACCATATCACTGACATGCATCGTGTGTAGAGAAGAGTCAGAAGACCCAAACGAAGTCCCAAGTCCCTCGTTGATCACTGCTTCCTCCACGAAGATCAGTCCCGGAATTCTCAGCAACCAATCCAGCAACGCAACAATCAAGCCGCAATCGACATGAAGCTCACCGAAGTGCTCGCTGAGGTACTCGTCGGCCTGATCGCTCCCGTTCTAGCAGCAGTAGGTCATCCCTTCAAAGCCTCCCCTCCCATGATCTGACGGACCCTCTTCAGGACATTCCATGCAGCATCAACAACAGCAACTCGTTCTGCGCCGCACAATGTCGAAAATACGGAGCCGGTAACAGTGGATCCTGATAAGACACACTCGACTTGTATAGCCGACCGTACGAGTACGCAAGAGCAAGCTGCTAACGAACTTCATCGTGCGACATTCCTGATGCAGAGACTTCCTTCCACCTGTACCTGCGACCACTCACACATCCAAGATCCTCACAATGGTGAGCTTCCCTGTTGCCAATGATTGAGCGCGGATCGAGGAGATCACTTTCGCTGCAAGGCGAGTGTTGTTGGGCGTGTGCGAGATACTTGTCGCCTGTAGGAGGACACAACCATGCGCTAGGCAAAGCGTTTTGAAAGGATATGCTCCCGGAAACGTCGTCGCAGAATACAGGGAATCGCCAGTAACGGGGAAGGAATGGGGATGGGTTGATCGACTACACTTTCCCGGGGTGCAATGTACGGACTCCCGCTTGTCTGAAGTTATTGATAGACGGACACAACGGCTATGCGAAACCGCTGGGGAAATCCGATTCCGTGTCGTGCTGGTACGGTCTCCCCACATCTGATGCGAGCTCGTTGGGCATCACTCGGGCGCGGTTATCCTAGCTCGCTTGCCGTCTCGGATCGTATGCTGTCGATGCGTTCGATGGTTGGCGGTGAGACTCTGCAGGGAACATCGAGGCCTCGTCAGTTGTGGAATGGTCCAGCTTGATGACTATCAGGTCGTCGTCGCCTTCAGGAGCTGGACTGCCTTTCCGAGAGCGAGGTCGAATGCGCGCAGGCGCCTGTAGAGCTCGCATATGCTGGACATGTCTCTCAGCTATGCTGTCGTCCCTTGAAGAGTCATTCTTCAGATGGCTGGGCGTCAACAGTTCTGTTCTGTAAGCAGCCGGGGAGGGAACAGTGGGATTGCAAGTCTTGGGCTGGAGTCTGTTCCTTTTCCAGTCCGAGGGATGCCGCCGACGTCGTGGATTGGATCGATTGTATTGTTTGATCCCTTGAGCTTCATCCACCAAACGACGATGGGCTAGACTTCAAGGGATAGAAAGGAAAAAGGCAGGCAGGAACAAGGTAAGTGAAAAGGCAGCGTGTTGTCTGCCGATACTTTTTCAAACCCAGCAAGCAATATGTACAATGCTAACTTGGGTGTAACCTCTACCATAAACGCCGTCATCGCCATCATGCAATACAGCGCAGAAAATGCCAGTTGATCACCGCCTCGCCAATGCCCCGACCAAAACCGGAAAACAATCCTCCAATTGTGCCTCACTTCACTCTGGGAAATATAATCGCCTTGTAGTTACCATCGTGGAACTGCATAGTGATGTACCTGCACGCAGAATTTGTCAGCTCAACGGAACGGCGTCGATACTCGCTGGCACTTTTCGACTTACTGCCGGATATCCTCAACCTGCTTGGGAGCTTCCGTGATATCGAACCGTGCACAGAAATTGGCGAGCACGACTCTCATTTCGTGCCACGCAAAGTTCACACCGACGCACGAGTGCTTTCCGCTCGAGAAGGGGTAGTATGCGGTCGTACTGCAAGATTATCGTTGGTCAGTCGGGGGTTCTGGAAGTTTTTGAAGTCCCGACTTACTCGGCGTATGGGGCATCTCCTCTCAAGGGATGGTCGACTGGCAAGAATCGCTCGGGCCAGAAGCGGTGAGGTTGAGGCCAGTATTCCTCGTTGCTGGATACCTTTGTCAACAACCGTGGAATGAGTGGGCACAGCACGAACGGAAGACTCACTAGTGTAACGCGCGGTACGATGCCGACACGACCGTGTATGGAGGTACCTCAAAGCCGTTCAACACGACCGGCTTGTCTGTCGTGCGGCGACCGAACTCAGATGCAATGGGGTGCATTCGAAGGTTTTCTGGAAATCACGGTCAGCTAACTGCATTCGCACTCGAGCGCATTGAGACGCCATACCTTGCATGCAAGCGTACAAATACGCAAACCGAGGATCATGTCTCACGCTCATGCCATCGATCAAAGGGTCGTCAACGCTCAACGCGGGCATCTGGGAGAGCAATTTCTTGCGGACCTCGGGGTTGCGCGCCAGCTCCATGAAGAAGTAGCACATCGTCGCACTGGTGGTCTCTGCGCCCGCGAGCATCAATTCGGAAAGTTGGTCCAGGATTTCGCGAGCGTGCATCTTTTGGCCGTTGTCGGGTCTGATGCCGTTGTCGATCAAGTGTTGGAGCAGATCCTGACGGTCTTTCTCGAGACTTGCTTGTCGGCGTTGGATGACGCCTTCGATCGCCTGTGATACGATTAGTCGTTCAGTTTCGATGCGTTGAGAGTCCCGAGTGTTGCAGACTTACCGTCACCATGTCTGCTGGCCAGTCGAACTCCATGTTGACGCCAACCTTGCGGAGTGTGCGCTTGAAGAAAACCATCTGGTGGCTGAGGTTAGTGGTGAATGATGCGAGAGGAGACGTCATGTGTGGTACTCACTGCGTATCTTAAGCTCAGTCCCTTGCAGATAGCATCCGGAATCTTCTCCCACTGTTCCTTGCTGAAACCCGGCTCAGGCTTGGTATCTTTAGCGACAGATCCAAAACCTCGCCCGAAAGCGCACTCTCCGATACTGACATGGATCGATCAGAGCTTGCACAGAAAAGAGGGCACATTGGAACACTTACACCTCCAACGCGATCTTGTGCAAGTCCGTCATCAAGTTGATCTTGATGCCGTTCGTTCCGGACTCGGGATTCAGCTTCGACTTGTAGACCTCCATCATATCTCGCACTGGCTTCTGGAAGAGATGATCCAGCTGGTCGAGATGAGTGACAGTAAATGCAGGAGCCATGAGCTTTCGAAGCCTCTTGTGCCTGCTTCAAGTCAGTCTTGTTCGAAGCCTGTGCGCAACGAGGCGCTGCAAGTCTACTAGAGATGTTGCTGCACGGTGCATGTAAGGATTTCCACTGGGTGCACTAGTATACACATTTAGAACGCTAACCTAAATAGGCGACGACGACGGTGTACATAGACTGTTGATTGATCTAGGTTTTGGAGCTCGGTGTCTATCAAGCTATCGGCTATAGACGTAGAAAAGAGCGAGTCTCTAGGCCGTTATATCGATATACTTTCGACCTCGCTATCTTTACTCCGCCCCGTCTACCCTACGTATACCGGCCGCCGGAACAGCCTAATCGGGATAGCTATTATATGCACAACAGTTACTTCGAAAATCCTCGTGTACATAGTGCAATATGCACTATGTACACTACTGTATGTGTGCAAATAGCGCAACACCTCTAAAGTCTACTGCGTGGGGTGACTGTTCCGCTGTGCCGAGTTCCGACAAGCTTTAAATTAAGCTTACGCCGCCGGCTAGAACCTAACGACTCCGCCACGACAGCGATGCAAACTTAATGAGCACGGCATCTCTGGTCCAGTGGTCCTAGATATACCCGCATCCAGTAACTGGCATTCGCGTGAAGCCATTGGTTCGTCAAGCCTCGAAGAATCCTTTACCCAGACGATGGTGGCCGACCAGCTGTCTCTCGCAATAAGATGAGCGTGTCTCCACATATTTGACTGCAAGCAGCAGAGCTTAGGTTGAAACAGACTGTGCATCTCGAATCGCCGAAAACGTGAGGACACACGATACCCATGTTTCGGCCTCTCGGTGCCAGCTATCGTTCCACTCGGCCAAAGGACGTTGTGGTACCGCTGGGCTTTGGTGGCGGAGCATGCTCGTTCGGAGTCTGTGTCAAAAGCAGGGATTATTGTCCGCCCCCTGTTGACGGACCGACTTTCACGGGGTGTACGAAGGAGTTCGTTTCGTGACCGATAGTACAAATTTGTCGGCTTTGTTCAGTGGCACACCTCCAGCCTTTGAACACTAGAGTAAACTTGTAGACTTCGCGTGTAGTAGAACAAGACCTGCTCTACAATTCTGTCTCTTCAGAAGTTGGTGTTCAGCTGCGCATGAATTACAGCAGCGCTTCGAAGAGCGTCCAAAGGTGGCCGGGTCATCCTCGGCTATCGAACGCGCAAAACCAACTCCTTCGTATGTCTTTCACGAGCCAATGCGAACTCAAGTAGATGGGGAGACCTGCCCGAAATTGAGTTAGCGGCGTAAGCAGGGTTCTCCACAGGCTGTAAGATGCTAGGGCAGGGGCAGGAAGCACGATCCCGGATTGAAGTAGTATACCCTGCATTCCGGAGGGTTCACGCCGACGGCCCTCGTAGGGCGTGGGGGCAGTGCCAATGTTGGTGCGCTTTGCACGTGCGGTTGCTCGGAATGGGATCCGAACGCAGCGGTGCCGAGATTTGGCGCGGCTGTCCGCTCCATTTCGTGGGGCATTACAATTTGCCGATTCGAGTGTTCTGATCAAGGTATGGGTTCTCACAGCAATCATCGAGGACACGACCTTGCGTTCTGCTAAGGTGGATCAACGTTGCTTCCGTTGGAGGACTTCGGCGACCCCGACGGCCTCTTTTTCGGACGGCCAATGCCAACAAATTCAGGATCAATGTCCCGGAACCGTCGGTACGATTTCCAGGGAACATTCGAGTTCAATAGCCGATAGTTAGCGCAGGTATTTGGCCTATTCAGCATATTGCCGCGTTCGCATGCCGCGTTCGGATCGTCGAGCATCTTGCCCTCAACACTTGCAGATGCTTCTACGCCTCGTGATGTGCTGTCCCTTGTCGAATGAACCCTAGAAGCATAATAAGCTTTTAAGCTCATTGCTCCCCAACCCCAATCCCTGCTAGAGCTCACGTTGGAACCTTCGCCCCAAAGTCAATGTATTCGCAGGTAAGGATCACCTCAGTTATTCTTAGCGACCTGTGGGAAGCTGAAATATCGCTCAGAGGGTCTAGTGCTCCTCAGAAGGGCCAATTTCGGTCCGCTGCGTTCAACGCTGAAGCGAACAATGTTCCCGGTCAAAATAGTAGCGCTTCTACCCATATCGTGGTCAAGGACATTTGGGATCGTGCATATCGGTCGTGATGGCAGGATCATATGAGCAATCGTCTACGCCCGGATCCGCAGTCTACCTCAGCACAGCTTCGCCACGGCAGCTTGGCCCCGGATTGATCGTCTTCATTGGAGAGTTTTCGCTGACGATGGGAGGATGCTGACCGTGCCTAATCGAACAGTGTCTTGTGGAGTTCGCGAACGGCCAAAGGACTTCTTGATAACTCGCGTGAGAAATGTGAGAAGTGATGAAGTTGTCAGCGATACGTGCTGTACGCCTGGTATACAAGTTGTCGCCAAGCTTCTGAACCCGCAAGACGTGCTCGTCGACAACTTTCATGCCCGTCAGGCGTGAGCTCAGCAGATTTTGATGCGACAGTGAGAGCACAACCGGCAGTCCTCGGGACTGCCGCCGTACCAGTCCTGTCTGACTTGCGATCTGGGCGTTCTGTGGTCTCAATCGAAACAGCATTGCACCGGTATCAAAACCCAGGAGCATTCTCCATCCCACCGATGCGCCTACCCTTACGACCCTCCCCGCAGTACAGAGTATGGCAGAGCGATGCTTGATCGGAGGGCTCCGGATCATGGCGTTTGCCTGCGCTGCGGACTGGTCACATGATATGAACATGAACTTTGAGAACCGAGCTTGGCGACTTGCGCGAGGAAAAGCTGATTTCGCCTGCTGTCATAGTGTCCAGTGCTGTTATCCTGGGCTATTGGTCTGTCATTCCGCGTGCGGCCGGGCGTCGTCGGTTCCGTTCTGCAAGCAGGCGGGGTCGAAACTTGACTTTCATATCAACCACTCCAGCATCTACCTGAAGTCGACAACGACATTCGCGACCCAGTCCGTATTCGAGACAGTGCCGAGAGTCGAGACCTGCCCAAGTATAGAGTCTGAATCTTGAAGGAAAAGTGCTTACTGTGACTCACTTCATGCCTTGACCACGGGCTAGGTCAAGCTGGTGGTTGAGTGCTTCGTAGGGTGGACACGACTTCTGGACCCTGGCTTAGGGTCTCCGTTCCGATGTGGAGGAAGACAGACAAGGGACGTTGTCGTGGGTAGATATTCAAGGAGTTGTTGCAAGGACAAAGCTATGCAGCTAGCTCCTTCTCGCCGCTCCTTCCTATACCAAAGCGCGTGTGCCTGAGGTTAATAAATTTCAGGGTCCACAGCTTTGGGGTTCGTAGCGAAGCTAGGCTGGGGCTTGCCAACACACCGACTTCAGGGGCATAGGAAGGGGTGGAGTGGGATAGGATATAGCCTTCGCTTAGTCAGGTAGTCCCTGCCTCAGGCTCTATACGTTTCACCCGTCACGACTGCCTCGCCTTTGTGTCTGAGGCACGAATTCGTGTCCGCCCTGTGAAGCGTCTCGTCACTTCTCGAGCAAGTAAGCAACCCCGCGAAGAAGGACTAGAGCTGGCCGATGAAGTGGTCGCCCTTAAGTTTGGGGTTGCCGGGAAAGGGTTGCAGGCATAACCATTGTTTCTTCCAACCTCGACCCGTGAACCGGCCAGTCTGGATCTTGAGTTCTGCCGGGAACATCCTCTGTGTGGTCGAACACGAGTTCACGACTGCGAAGAACATGTGGCAGGTAGAAAATTGCCTTTTCAGCCTCGACACGGAAATCGCCCAGTCTGGAATGTGGGCCACGCAAATGCCAGGAATACCCTCCATCGTGCGGTGCAATGTTCCGAGCCCGAAGTTGGCGAAAGCCTCAACGGGAGCAACTTGTCCAGCAAAGCCCTCTGCCGCAACCATCTTGGTCCGAGGCAGTCTGTCCTGAAGATTGTAACTAAGAAACCGACCGTAACCCACCGTGTCTAGCTTCATGCCACAGCTCAACGAACATCTCTCCTTCAGCGAAGAACAGCAACAAAAACAACCGCGATCCAAACAAATTTGAAGCTCACCACAATCCTCACCGCAGTCCTCGTCGGCCTCGCCGCTCCAGCTCTCCCCGAGCCTCCGAAGAAGAGGAAGAGGCAGACCAAGAGGAAGAGGGAATGGAAGAGTACCTCGTCCCACTTACCCACCTCTCGATCCCTTGTCCATGCCATACACACCGTTACTGATCTTCGCGTCCTTCGCATCAACAGCTCGGAGCGCACCAGGGGAATACGGTCAACTGCAACCCGGATGACCCGACTTGCCCTGAACTGTGCAGACGGGCAGGAGCCGTTGGCGTCATGCCGGGCACCAGTTGGTATGAAGGGAGACGCATAAACTCCGTGCGGGCAAATGACGGTCGCTGATTCTTCCCTTTGCGACGCAACATTGACAAGAACTCTGGCACCTGCACCTGCAATTGGGGACAGTCCGGGGACAGTCCGGGCTTTTGCTGCAAGGGGGACAAGGAGGACGATGGGCCTGGGTCGACGCTGCTGTTGTGATTTCGTTACAAGAGCAGCGGTAGGAGGGTTCAGTGGGATCCTTTGTGTGCAGATGCGGCGGCGGAAGTTAGGTCTGATGTTTCGCGAATAGCTTGCCGGCTACGACAGTCTCTACTGCACGCTCTTCCTCTGCGTTCCCGATTCTGACCATCGTGATCTCTTGTTAGTTGTTTCCGCTCCTTTGACATTCGACGTTCAAGTATAGCCACTCTGGCATTCGAATGGCGAGCGGATATGCAAGGAGCAAAGACGTTCCGATGTAAGTTGTGAGAACTCGCTGGTCGTCGAGGTCAGATGAGGTTTCATATCAACGGAAGAGCGAATCGCCGCAGTCATCGAAATCAAGGGAGTTCCTCGAGCTCAGGAAGAGCGAAGCATCTCATCTACTGGTAGGTCTGTCTGCCGTCACACCGGAGGCAAGGCGACTCGCAAACCACTCAAGTCGCCGAAAGCGCTTGGGCGGAATTCCTTCGCAGAAACAATGGAGACGAAGCGCTCTGTCTCTCTTTGAGCCTATCGCGGCGTTAATGCAAGCGTTGCGGTTTGCACGACTTTCGATTGCAACCTACCTCTGCTCTCCGACGATCCATCGTCTTTTCCCAGGCTTGCCTGTACTCGGGCGTAGCATTTGAAGCCAGGTGAATGCCCTGGAATCTTCGATCCAAAGACGGATCTAGCATACCCGAAGGCAACAGGAGGGACGGCTTTTGTGATGCACCGTATGAAGCGTCTCTCGATTTTCGAACACCAGGACCGCGGATAACTTTCCCGTTGAGCAGATTCATGGCTTGCAGAAAGACAAAGCGGAAAGCAGCGTCACGTACACGAACGATGCGAATATCGTCGGCATCCGGTCGCGACTTCCTGGCGTGAATGGCATGCGAGGGATGGAAGCCGCAGACCGCGATCACCTCTTTGCCATTGCTCAGAGTGCGGACTGTCACGTCGCCAAATTCTCCAATTGACGATGAAATCGACCGTGCGAATTCGTTGTGGCTACTGCTCGTGCTGCCTTGACATAGTACCATGACATCTGGTGCGATGTCGTCAAGCATACGCTCTGTAAGCTCGTAGGCAAGATCATCTTGCTGCCTTTGCCGTGCCCCACCGTCTTGCTTCCTGATCTCGTTACTCCTGAATGGGCGGGCATCGAGGATGCAAGTATTGTTCCAGTCTCGCGTTCGGCACGACGCCCTTAGATTCTCGTCGATGTAGCCGATCGTCGCAGGCAACGTGTCTGCATGGAGTTTCCGTGCTTCGCAGTCGGCAGGTTCGAGTAAGATGATTGCGAGGTCTTTATAGCCCCGGGACAGCTCTACAGCATTTTGGAGGGCGGTAGGACTCGCATGCAGACGACCTCGTGCTCCGTGAAGCATTTTGCAATGGTCGTCTACCAAGGCAGCGTTCGTGAAGCCAACGACCTGGAGATCCTCCAGAGCCGAATCGAGCTCGTCCAGAGTGTCCCAGTCAAAACGACGGCTGATGGACTCTAGAGTCGCCATTCCGGTGGTCACATGCAGTATTATATCTTCAGGTCGACGATGAGCCACTGAAGGGACGATATAGCACATCGACTTTGACATGTGATATATGGTAAGCCCGGACTGAAGTCCGCCCGCCAAGCCTCGAGGGTCTCGCCAGCTGGCGGCTGAACAAGTCGACAAGGAGGTCCGTCCGCTTGGTCGCGTCTTCCGATTGAACTTCACTTCTCGACCACGCGAACACGACCACGCAACTTCACGCCATCCGTCGCTGACCATCGTCGCTCTTTACAACACTCTCCCCTCCAAGAGAGCTTGCTCGGTTCTCTCTGCGAGATCAATCCTCCGCACCAGGCCGAGAACACAGCCAGCTCCTCTCCACCTTCAGCTCGCCCGCCATGGCCGTCAAGAACAAGTACTCCGTCCTCCTCCCGACCTACAACGAGCGCCGCAATCTCCCCATCATTGTCTGGCTTCTCAACAAGACCTTCACCGAACAGTACGCAACCCCATACTCTCCCCTCCCACCCGTCAAGTCACTCCCCAACTAACATCCCCGCTCCCCACCCACCAGCGACCTCGACTACGAAATCATCATCGTCGACGACGGCTCCCCCGACGGCACCCAAGACATCGCCAAGCAACTCATCAAAGCCTACGGCGCCTCCAAAGTCCTCCTCAAACCCCGCGCCGGCAAACTCGGCCTCGGAACCGCCTACGTCCACGGCTTACAATTCGCAACCGGAAACTTCGTCATCATCATGGACGCGGATTTCTCCCACCACCCGAAGTTCCTGCCGCGCATGATCGCCACGCAGAAAGAGGGGAACTACGATATCGTCACGGGGACGAGGTATGCGGGCGATGGAGGTGTGTATGGGTGGGACTTGAAGAGGAAGATGGTCAGTCGGGGAGCGAATTTGTTTGCGGACACGGTGTTGAGGCCGGGGGTGAGTGATTTGACGGGATCGTTCAGGTTGTACAGGAAGGAGGTGTTGGCGAAGGTTATGGCGAAGACGGAGAGTAAGGGGTATTCGTTTCAGATGGAGATGATGGTGAGAGCAAAGGCGATGGGGTTCAAGGTTGCGGAATGTCCGATTAGTTTCGTGGACCGGGTTTATGGAGAGAGTAAACTGGGTGGGGAGGAGATTGTGGAGTATTTGAAGGGCGTGTTGGGCTTGTGGGTGAAGGTTTGAGGGGAATGGGCGGAGGACGATGGGCCAAGCTGATTGCACCGATTGTGCCCTGGATGGAATTGATAAGAGGAGTCGACATCGAGAGGCATTTTGAACACGAGAAACATCTCGCTTTCGGTCTTTTTCTCCTTCGCCGAAGACAACGCCAGCATCTGGCTGCTTGCAACGCTGCAAAGGTCTGGTGTCCCTTGACCAGTGCAGATCACATGTCGTTTGCGTGTCTTGCGTTTGTACATTTCATTCCCTCTTGCGCTACTTCCTAGCCAATCGCTCCTCTACCAGCCGATTCACCATCTTCTCCAACACCTTCCCTCCACTGCCTCCTCCTCCCTCGGCGCCCTCGAAATACGCCGCAACACTCTTCTCCACATACTTCCCCACCATATCCACCTCGACATTCACGCCCTCACCCACGCCCTTCCCTCCCATCACCACTTTCCCCTGCGTATACGCAATCAACATCACCTCCCACCACCCCTCCTTCCCATCCTCCACCGCTGTGACCGTCAAACTCGCACCATCCAACGTAACATATCCCTTCTCCACCACATACCTCAACACGCTCTTATCCCTCGGCGACAAGCGATACGTAACCGCATTCCCATCCTCCCTCTTATCCGCAATCGTCGCGACGGTGTCAACGTGGCCTTGCACGAAATGCCCGCCCATGCGGGTGGAACTACTGACTGCTCGTTCGAGATTCACGCCCGATCCGACTTTGAGGTCGCCGAGATTTGTGCGTCGTAGGGTTTCCGGGGAGACGCCGACTTTGAAGGTGTCGGAGTCGAATTCGGTGACTGTCAGGCAGGTTCCGTTGATGCTGATGCTGTCGCCGAGGTGGCAGTCGTCTAGGATCGAGGAGGCGGAGGAGATTGTGAGGGAAGTGCCGGAGCCGCCGGAGGAGGATTCGTCGAGAGGGATGAGGGAGGAGACGTCTGGGAGGGGAGTGGTTAGTGGGGTGCTCGGCGTGGTTGTTAAGTTGAGGTGAAGGACGTACTGCCGATGACTTCTACTATACCGGTGAACATCTTGGCGGTGTAGGGTGTGGAGTACGAAGGAAATTCCGGGAAGACGTCGAGATGTGAGTGGAAGTTATGCGATTGATGATGGTGTCATACAATGCTTGCAGCACTGAAGCTTCACATGCATGGGGTTTCCATATCGTTTAGCCCATCTCGGATCAATAGTTTAACCGGGCCGAGGCGATGTCGGGATTGAGGGACCTGGAGACGACTAAGTCGGGCGTCGGGCAGGGTCACCCCAGCGAGAGCGGCGTCGGGCGTCGGGCAGGGTCACCCCACTTCATGCTTCATGCTTTGGGATATACTCCTGAAGACATATACCACACGTTCGCTCGATCATATGTCTTTCCGAAGGCCGCTCCGACTGACCCGTCGATTCAATACGTCTCAGCCCCCAACGACATCGGCTCTACAGCGAAGATGTTTAGCAACTCCCGCTGGCGATGCTTCCAAATTACCATTGGCTGGTCTGCAGGTGCTTGATATGACGAGAGTACTGGCTGGTGTGGGTAATCCGAAACGAACTCACGGATACAACTCTTACTGACTTCTCATCCAGCCATACTGCACACAAATACTGGGAGATCTCGGGTATGCATGAACTTTTCTACAGCATCACGAATTGGAACCTTGGGGCCTGACGACCAACAGAGCAGACATCATCAAGATCGAACACCCAACCCGTGGCGATGACACACGAGCATGGGGGCCTCCTTATGCATCATATACCGAGCAAAGCGGCAAACAAGGCCAAGGCGAAAGCGCCTACTTCCTGGCCGTATCGAAAATCCGTTCTATGAAGTCGCAACGATGATCTGACCTATGGCACAGGTCAACCGCAACAAAAAGTCCCTCGGCCTCTCCTTTCAATCTCCCTCCGGCGTTGAGATCTTGCACAAACTCGTCAAGAACGTCGACATCGTAGTCGAAAACTACCTCCCTGGCGCCCTCGCCAAGTACAAGATGGACTACGCCACCCTCTCCAAGATCAACCCACAGCTCATCTACGCCAGCATCACCGGCTACGGCCAGACGGGTCCGAATGCGAAGAGAGCCGGTTACGACGTCATGGTTGAAGCGTGAGTTGCATTCCCCGTCCGCGGTGGAAGGTTGACGAAAGACCGACTGATCGTCCTCTGCAGTGAAATGGGTCTGATGCACATCACCGGGCACCGCGATGGGCCTCCCGCCAAAGTCGGCGTGGCAGTCACCGACCTCACCACAGGCCTCTACACCTCCAACAGCATCATGGCCGCGCTCCTCGCCCGTTCCCGCCCCAACGGCACAGGCCAACACCTCGATGTATCCCTCGCGGACTGCCAGATCGCCACCCTCGCCAACATTGCCTCCTCCTGCCTCATCTCCGGAAAACCCGACACAGGTCGCTGGGGGACCGCCCACCCCTCCATCGTGCCCTACAAAGGCTTCCCCACTCGCGACGGAGACATCATGCTCGGTGGAGGCAACGATCGACTCTTCGGCGTGCTCTGTGAAAGGTTGGAGAAGCCGGAGTGGGCCAGAGACGAGAAGTACGCATCGAACGCAGATCGGGTCGCACGGCGAGATGAACTGGAGGAGAAGATCAGCGAGGTG
This sequence comes from Zymoseptoria crescenta, assembly GCA_026122155.1. NCBI lineage: Eukaryota > Fungi > Ascomycota > Dothideomycetes > Mycosphaerellales > Mycosphaerellaceae > Zymoseptoria > Zymoseptoria crescenta. Next base: position 100,386 of record JALRMM010000070.1, on the reverse strand, counting down.
ACCCGCACCAAGACGACGAAGGAGTGGCTGGCCGTATTGGAGGGCAGCGGCATGCCGTATGCGCCGATCAACGACGTAAAGACGACCTTGGAGGATGAGCACGGTAAGCAGAATCGACTCCCTGTCCCCCTCATGACGCTATCAAACGTCGAAGAGAGAAGACACTTTGCTGACTTTGACCTCCTAAAGTGACCGCCCGCAACATGGTCACCACCGTCGACCACCCCTCCTGCGGACCGATGAAACTCGTCAGTCCGCCCGTCAAGTTCTCCGAGACGAATCCCACGATCCGCACGCCGCCTCCGACGTTGGGGCAGCACACGGATGAGATTCTGATGGAGGTGCTGGGCATGGAGAAGAGTGAGGTGGAGAGGTTGCGCGGTGAAGGGGTAGTGGCTTAGCGAGTCCGAACCCGGTTCAGTTCATTGCTCTCGGACAGGATGGATAGGTAGAAGAGGTATTCGGGATGGGAAAACAGCACTGCCGCGAAATTCGCGACATCCCGCTGGTATGAACGACATTTCGACACATCGCAAATCGCTTCATCCGACTCTTCTGTCGCTTGTTCGATAGACCGAATGTAAGCCTTGTGGTGCAGAAATACAAAACCCAATCCATACTTCTTTTGGCGACCCCAGCAATCGCCATTCCTACTCGTCTCCGCCCTGAGCGGGGAGCACGCTCTCGGAGTTCGCAGGAGGCACCGAACACAAGATGAACACCTCCAGTACAGCAAAGTGACGTGTGAAGGGACTTCCATCTGAGGATTACGGCCTCCTTGTTCGGCCACCCGAGCCCAGGCGAACGGACCTCTGTCCGCGCCATCACATGCGAGAGACATTGCTTCAGCACGACATCGTGGCGAAATGCATAGGTCGAGGAGGATTGAGCATAAGAAGAAGAAGAAGAAGCGGAAACGGGACAAACGTCGTCATGTCACACAGGAATTCGTTCTCATTCTCATAGTACAAGTCCACAACCCAGTCTTCATCACATAGCAGAACAAGACAGGACGTCCAGATTCCATCCCATCCCTCAGTCTGTCTGCTTTTGAAAATTTTCCCGAAGAGTCCCTTTCTTATGCCTACCATCAGAACCAAAATTTCCCGTTGACCAGAGTAGAGCGCAGTGATCCATCCCGACTGAGATCACATCCATGAAGTTGTCCGTCCGACTTCATCCCTCATCCATGCCGATGTGACATCTAGTGTCCACCGTACTGCTGACCCCACCCTCCCCGAGAACCACCGTAACCGCCATAAGCCTGGCTGAATCCGCCTGCGCCGTAGCTTCCATACGCGCTCTGTTGCGCCTGCTGGGCCTGTTGACCCTGACCTTGCTGCTGGCCATGCGATCCCAGTCCTCCCAATCCACCATACTGGCTCTGACCAGGGAATCCAGGATATCCACCTCCGAAAGCGGAGTGTTGCGACTGCGGCGGTGGTAGTCCACTTCCAGCCTGGGCAGTGCCGGCGTTGCTGTTAGCGGCTGATCCGGGACGGCCGGGTTGAGGAGATGGACCACTCTTCGCCGCTGGAGAAGGGTCGGGGAAAGCTTTGAGCGAGTCATCACCACCCTGCTGCTGCTGACCGTACGCGCCTTGCGTGCCGAAACCAGAAGAAGTGCGAGCGAAAGGATCATTCATGCCTCCGAAAGCGTGACTCTGCTGATGAGCAGATGGCTGCGCAGATTGGCGGCCGTAATCATCGAGACCACCCAGACCAGAGCCGCCCATGCCCGAAGCGCTGCGCATAGAAGCTTGCTGGTTGTGGGCGAAGGCGTGGGAGTTGGCGGGTGACGCCGAGTGCTGCGGGTCGTAGGACGACTGCTGCTGAGCGTATGCGGACTGCTGCTGGGCGTAGGTAGAGGGTTGCTGAGCATATCCTTGTGGGGCGCCATACATGGCTCCACCGCCAACGGCACCCTGCTGCTTCTGCTGCTGCTGGGAGGGATATCCACTCGCGGCACCATAACCAGCATGGCTATATCCGCCAAACTGATTAGCGTACGCTGCCTGGTATGGACTGTTGTAGTACGGATGTCCGTACGGAAAGGCCGCGCTGGCGCCGGGAGGGTAGGCACCCTGCGGCTGTTGCTGATGGCTCTGGCCTTGATGCATCGACTGCTGCTGCTGGGATTGCTGCGGGTTCGCCATGGTGGGGTTGGGGGTGTTGTGGCCGGAGCTTGGGGCTTCATTGAAGCGAGATGCCTGCTGTGAGGGAGCGTCAGAATGGAATGATTGGAGTGATGAGAGCATTTGACTGAGCGATGACTGTCGAGGGGGCGATCGTTGACGACGTCCTTCAGTGGAAGTCTGACGTGCATCGAGAAGTGACCCCGCGCGAGCTTGCGTCTGCTTCGACGTATCGTGCATCGCTTGTAATATCTCGTCTCGCTCCACCTTGTCCTCGACAAAATCGTAGCGCTCTGACAAATCGTTATAATGAGAGATACTGACCTGTTGCTGCGTCTGGGCGGCGAGGATTGAATCGTTCTGACCCGCACCAAACCCACTGGCGGAACGCTGTTGTCCGATGATTGGATCGTGCTGACCTGGACCCTGTTGTTGGCTGCGCAAATCCTGCTGCGGTTGCTGTCCGTAAGAGCTTCCGTAGTACTGGTTGTACGCATTCCTCGACTGTTGCTGATCCGCGGTGTAGTATTGAGAGTAATCGCTGGGTGCAGACGATAGACCACCGAATCCTGACTGGGACTGCTGCTGTTGCTGGTGTCCAGCATACTGATCGAAGCTGTGTTGTGCCTGGTGGCCGAAAGGATCGTACTGCTTCTGTTGCTGAGCCTCTTGCTGCATGCCCGGCTGGCCGTATCGGCCGTACTGATTGTAGGCCTGGTTCATCTGCTGATCTTGCGGAATGTTCTGCGCCAGAGATGGATCTTGAATTTGTTGCTGGTTCTGAGCGGATGCGGGTGGAAGCCCAGGTGCCTGCTTGGGTGTGTGGACAGCCTCGGGCAGATCTTGCGCGCCAGATGCCTGTCGCGGCGCGGGAGGAAGCGACGTGCGTGGCTGCGACGGCGGCGAGTGCTGTGGTGCATGTCGAGTCTCTGGCTCTTCACGCTCCTCGTCAACATCAAGACCGGGCTCGCCGTTCAAGCCCATGCTACCGAATTGTACGGCAGCGCGATCCACCGCATTGTGTCCTGGCATAACGACCGCCTCTTGCTGTTCCAGGACTCTGCGCTGGAAGCTGGCACTGCGAGCACCGCCCGCACCAGCCAAGCGGTTGTTGGCACTCGTAGCGAAGCCTCCGAGCGGTGGACGGCCAATCGGAGCTTGCTGAGGGAGAGGCGTGAGGTTTCGTGGGTCGATAGAACCGGCGGTGCTGGCGACAGTCTGTGTGGCTGGCGGGTTGGATTCATCCGGAAGATGCTCGACATTGGCCTCAGTGAGTGGGTCTTGAGATGGAGCCACCAGTTCGGCCTCTGACGTGACCGGGCGATCTGAGGGAGTCTCTGGGACGGGCGCCTCCTGTTGCTCCTCGACTGTTGGAACCGGTGCGGCTTCATCTTTCACTTCCTCGACCGGCGCGGCTGGCACAGGTGCCGGTGCAGTTTCTGGCTGCTTAGCGGGTGCCTGTTTCGGTATCGCAGGAGCTGGCGCTGGCTTCGGCTTGGCAAACATGCTCGCCCAGCTCTTCTTCACACCATCTGGAATCAGACTGCTCTTTTTGCCTTCATCGGCAGCTGCTGATGTGGTATCCGCGCTTCCGACCGTACCCCACCCACTCTGGCTTGGATCGGCAGCGTCTTTGGACACATCTGCGCTGGAGTCATCCCACGAATTGTTGGCGACTTCAGTGGTAGCAGCTGGAGTGTCCCAGGCTGACGACTCAGTCGTGGGGATTGAGGTCGCGCCAGGAGCTTCTGCGCCATTGGCGACCACGTGACCGCCTCGGCCGCCGCGCTGTCCACCTCTGCCTCGCTCTACACCGCGGCCACGTCCTCCACGAGTGCCTTCAAAGCCACCTCGGCCGCGTCCGCCGCGAGCAGCAAATGCGGGCTTATCGATTGCACCTGCAGTCGTAGGGTCCTCCTTCGCTTTGGAGCGCGCACGATCCTTGCTCTTCTTGACTTCGGCGAATTGCGAGACCTGGCCTTGGGTAATCTTGTCGACACACGAGGGAAGATCACCGTCGGCTTCCTCCAATGCAAAGACGAGATCGGTATCGGTCCAGGTGGGAAACATGTCCTTGAGCATACCGAGTTCGACAGAGTACTTCTTCTTCATCTCGCCAAGTGCGCCCTGCTCTTCCAACGACTCTTCCTCGAATGTGAGATTGTCGTTTGCTGTGCCATTGGTTGAGTTTCTGCCTCCGCGAGGACCTCCGCGACCAAAGCCACCTCGGCCACCGCGGGCGGAACTCCTGCCCCGCGAGGGTGGAGATCTGACGTCGGCTTCCGACATTGTGTGTGTGTGTGTGGTGCAAGGGTCTGAAATTGGCGATGAGGTGAACGCGACGTGGGATCTGATGGCGACAGTGTCGAGCTGCTGCAGGTGGAAGGGGAAGCAAGCAAGCTGGCCGAAGAGCAAGCAAGACTTGCTGATGGGTGCCTGAGGATTCCTTCGATCGATGGAAAGTGAACGTGACGACGCAGAATCAGTCGTCTCCGCGGCGGAGTGGGTGCGGTGGTGTGCGATCGAGGGCGGTGATGATGGTATTGAAGGGAAGAGGTCCAGGAAACAGCAAATGCAAGCGGAAGGTTGTTGCTTGCATCCGTCTGCAGAAGGAAGCGCGGCAGCTGCGAGAAGATGGGCCGGCTCGTTCCGTCAATGTGTCCGAAACTCTATTCCTCCAACCGCATACCGCTCGACTTCAACCCTCACAAGTCATTCACTCTCGCCTTTACCTCCTACCACCACCGAACCCGACTCGTTTTCCACCATGGCCGTCTAGACTGGAAGTCGCGCATGTATGGAGTCTCCTGAATGAAGGCTTCACTTCAGCATGCGCATGCTTTCCGCCCGACCATGTTCGCACGCCACACCCGCACTAGGATGAGGTCCTCCGGCGTGGTCCAAGGCTTGAAGTCGCTGGCTTCGAAGCTGCACCCACAGCTACCATTGACTGCTCGAGAGAGCAACTCTTTGCTGAAAACCTTGACGACTTCGTTTCGAAAGCATCTCGATGATGTCCATCCTACTGTCGCCGAAGAAGCGACCAAGTCGGCCGCCAAAGAAGTCAAGGACGCAGCAACGCCTCGCCTCCGCGCCCGCAACGTACAATCGGCCGCTGCATCCACCGATATGCTTTTGGCTAAGTTGCTCACGAGTCCTCTGATGACAAAGCGCGGTCGCCATCACGTTCTTGATTACGACACGGCTAAGGCAGAGCTTGGGAAAACCTCGAACAGTAACCCCATGGAGCTTTTGGACAGGTATCAAAAGCAAGGTGCAGCATCGGTGCCTATCGCTACGCTCTGTCTAGATGCTGCGTGGGGTCTCCTTTCGAGACTTCCCATCGCGGAACGGGACAACTACCTCAAATCGACCCAGCCCGGACGCCGGGCGCTTCGCTGGCTTCTGCTCTCAGGGTCCAACAAATCGGAAGAATTTTGGCGCACACCCAACGATGGCTTCAAAGAGCGCACTACTAAGTTACTTCTGCTTGAGGGTCGCGAAGAGACTGTCTGGCAGTGGATCGCACTCGACTTGCCAGAGGTGCCTGTTTCTGGCACTGCTCCGGTGAATGATCATATTGATGATGAGCCGCGGCTTGCCACAAGAAACACCTGGAGAGATCATGTAGTTGAGCTCATGATCTCTCACAAATTGGGCGAAGATCCTTGGGACTCGTGGCGTTCACAGAGCTCCGCGCGGCCAACTGCTAGGTGCATCAACGATGCTATTGACGTCTACATCAGAGCCTGTGAGCTCAGGCTTTCTGCCCGCACAAATCACGAACGCAGGCTACCGGTCAGAGATAGCTTCTACCTCCTCTTTGCTGCAATCAGGCAAAGTGGCCGAGCACGCCACGACATCGACGTGATAAAGTACGACAGACTCGGGGAGCTATCAGAATGCACATCCTTACCCGGATATCATCCTTCTGCCGCGTGGTGGATCGACGTTCAAAGAGCGGAGCTTCAGTTATGGCATCCTCGAGGACGTCGGCCGCTACCCATCTATCGCTGCCTCCGACCCGACGGAGATCGGTCACCCACTCTAGGTAGAAAGCAACTCCTGCGTGAAATGAAAGACAATCCAATTACCAAGGAAGCCATGTTTCGCACTATTGCACGCGCCATTCGCGAGCTCCGTCGACAGGGCCACGCCGATGAGGCGGCCGATCTGGAGGGGGCAGCGAAACACGAATTTTCCGACTTCGCTGACTTCGCATCGCACTGGCTTCACAACCTCGGTCACGCGGGACAGAAGCAGATACCGCTGGTGAGAAGAGTGTCCGCGTCGACCAGATTCTCGTATGCGCGATCGGACCAGTTTACACCCGGTCTGGCTTGAGACATCTGCCGTCAACCACGTCTCGGGACTCTTGTCCATGGCTGAGCTGCTCGGTGACGGCTTAGTCGAGAATGCACAAGTTCGGGACCAGTCTAACTGCATGGACGGATTGAAGCACGGAGCTGGACCATCACTCATGTTTTCCGAAAGTCGGAGAGCAAGAGAACTGTCCCCCTGAAGCCCTCGAGTACACTGCAAAGCGCGAAGAAGGAGGCATCTCAAGGATTCTTTGCGCATCTTCGTCCGTCCTTCCACGGAACACGGAATCTCTTCTTCCTACGACCTACTGCTGGCCTTGAGCTTCTATAGCTGTCGATTATTCCCACGTGTGCAGTTGGGTGTTGTAGGAGGGTTCGAACTCAGTGCCTTGGGTGGCGTTCGGAGTCTGCACCAAGTACAGACGCCTCCAGAACGACTTCGTTCTGTACCTTCGAAGAGATGGAATGCAAGGAACAATCGAACCACCAGAGAGCGGAAGACTGCTGGTTGCACCGTCCACCGACGATGGCATTTACTAAAGGCGGGAGATCACCCCGCATGACAATTGTTATCAATCTACGAAAAAGATACGATCCTTCACTCAGATCTACAACACCATGAAGTCGTCTCTCACAGCCGTAGCCAGAGTATCCTCCCAACGCCGCACCGAAATCCATCCCAACATAATCTACGCCTCATCCGCCCAAACGTCATACCCAAACGTATCCTTCATATTCACAAACCTCGTATGCCTCCCCTCCGCCACCTTGTTCACCGCCTCGAAATCCTCATCACTCAGCTCAATCTCCTTGAAATTACTCTCGATCCGATGCGGCGTCGAGCTCTTCGGGAGCACCACATATCCCCTCCTCCAGCCCCACGCAATCAGCACTTGCGCGAGGGTATTCCCTCCTTTTTCCGCGATCGCGTTCAGCGTGGGGTTTGTGTTGACCTTCTCACCCGTCGACGGGACTTGATTCTGCGAGCCGAGAGGACTATACGCCGCAGGGAGGATTTTGTGGGCGAAGCAGAAGTCTACCAACTCGGAGTTGGGGAGGAAAGGGTGGGTTTCGATTTGGTTGACGGCGGGAGGGATGCTGGCGAAGGAGAGGAGTTGTTTCAGACCGGGGATCGTCCAGTTCGAGACGCCGATTGCTTTGGCGAGGCCGGAGGTGTAGAGTCTCTCCATGGCGCGCCATGTGGGTTCGGGGTCGGCGGTCAAGTCCTCGTTGATGATGTATTGTCCTTTTTCGCTGAGAGCGGGCATGTAGTCTTCGTTCTTCTCCGCGGCGATGGGCCAGTGCACGAGGAAGAGATCGATGTAGTCCGTCTTCAGTTTCTTGAGGGAGGACTTGATCGACCACTCCACATCCTCGGGTTTGTGCAGATGGTTCCAGACTTTGGTGCAGATGAAGATGTCTTTGCGGGAGATGGAAGGGTTGGCGGCGAGGAAGTCTGCGACGGCGTCTCCGACCTCTTCTTCGTTTTGGTAGAACCAGGCGCAGTCCAGGTGGCGGTAGCCCGTTTTGAGGGCGCAGGTCACAGCCGTGTAGGTTTCGCCCTTTGCGCCTTCGTTGGCGAAGGTGCCGAAGCCGATGGCGGGGATGGTCACGCCGTTGTTGAGAGTGAATGTTTTGGGGGCCATGATTGTGCTAGTGTTCAGGCTGTAGGTATAGAGATGGAGTCGTGCGAAAGATGGACAGGCAGTGTTGGAAAGAGGCTGCGTAGACCGATGGAACCGAGAAGACTTCCTACCTTTACCTCTGAATTTGCTCAACCTGCTCTCACCGGCGATGACCCCTTCTCACCGCTATCGATACCGCGCGATCGTTCTCAACTTGTTGACTTTGTCCTCGTCGTTCGTCATACTCTCCCCGTACCTCGACGTCATGCTCTCATCGACACCCCAGCACCGAAACGTCCCCCGAAGAGTCGAAGGGTCCGTGGTTCCATGGCCATATTGTGGATTCGCTCCACCGGAAGACTGACTCTCTGCACAAAGATGGTGAAGAGAATTGGCGCAAGTGGACAGATTTGATGTCATGCCGAAGAAAAGACGACGTGCGGTCTATCTTCGGCCCCTCAGTCAGCGGGAAGACTACGCTAGCGTCCGCTTTGCAACAACCACCAAGACCTTTCTTCACTTCTTCTTTCTGATCCACCACAACCCACCACAGTGCACCATCTCGACCATCCAGGTGCGCCATTGGACCTTCACTTCCGGTCGATCACATGCAAGCCCGGTAGGTTATCGCGTATAAGCATCAAAAGCTCGTGGCCGCGATGGATCTCCCTTTCGGCCCTGCTCGACCTTTCTCGTCTTCTCTTACGACACATGCTCCACCAAACCCACCTCTTTTGTTTCTTGCGAAGCTTCGGTGGCAGGGCTGAACACCACAATCGCTATCTCGTGCCGAAAACACGAGCACCGGGACGAATCTTCGCAGGCACGATGACATCCTTTCTGGAAGATCACCGAGCTATGGTCTCCACCACGGCGAGACGCCGATGACTTCGCCTATAGAACATATTCTGATGAGCTGAACTAGCTCGGATGTACGCCCTATCACCACGCACTTCACGTGGCTAGCCGTCCAAATCTGGCTCGTTGACCTTGCCGGCTGCGCTGGCGATATGTATCATTCGCTGGACCCCTGTTGAATGCAGACAGCACACTCATTCTCTGGAGACGGTGACCTCATTTATGAACGAATCCCACCTTATCGGAAACGAGCGGGTTGTTTCGACCACGACGACGAGAAGCATCGTACGTGTAGGTTTCTTTATCTACCCCCTCTCCGAAAGATCCCACTTTTATTCTTCTTTCTATACTCTCCCTCTTCCTGTCACTTGCGTTCACTCTCAAAACCCCCAGCACAATACGCGCTAATCACGATTTCACTCACAATGCCTGCATTCGACGAACGAGACTTCGGCGTGGAAGCCTTCCGCGCGAAGAGCCACCAAAGCAACCACGACGATAACAACTACGGCGCTGTCGAGGTTCCGGCCACACGCTCTGCTATCGCCGACGCGACACCTTACATGCACCAGCTCTCAATCTCACCCTCACAACGTGACCGCCGCGCCTCTCGCAACTCATTCGGTGCCTCCCTTCCGATCCCACGCTCAAAGCGTCAATCCCGCCTCTCCTCCGTTGCCTACGCCGATGGTCGACCTCAACGACCGGGCATGCCGCCCGTTCAGCCCACACGGGAGATTCTCGCGGCGCAAGTCCAAGATATGGAATCTTCGAAAGTTGCGGCTGCGAAGAACATGGCCTTTGTTTTCGATATCGACGGTGTGCTTGTGCATGGTGACAGACTTATCCCAGAGGGTCGCCGCGCTCTTGAGATTCTGAATGGCGATAATGAGCTCGGAATCAAGATCCCACACATTTTCCTCACGAACGGCTCTGGCAAGCCCGAAGCTCCTCGATGCGAGCAATTGAGCAAGATTGTCGGCCAGCCTTTCCACCTCGATCAATTTATCCAGAGCCACACCCCTATGTCCGCCCTCAGCGAGTACTACGACACCGTTCTCGTCGTCGGCGGCGAAGGCTACCGTTGCCGCGAAGTCGCCGAGCAATATGGTTTCAAAAACGTTGTAGTCCCCAACGACATCGTAGCATGGGACCCGACCATCGCTCCATACCGCGTCTTCACCGACGAAGAACGCGCCTCTTCCAACCCACGAGACTTCTCCAAACAGCGCATCGATGCCATCATGGTCTTTTCCGACTCCAGAGATTACGCAACCGACATGCAAATCATCATGGACTTGCTACAATCCGAGAACGGACTCCTCCACACCAAAGCCAAGGACCCCGTCTCCCAACGCATCCCAATCTACTTCTCCCAAGGCGATCTCCTCTGCCCGACTGAACACCCCTCTCCACGTATGTCCCAAGGCGCTTTTCGTATCGGCTTAGAGGCAATGTACAAAGCTCTCACCGGCGAGGAACTCGAGCGTGTGGTATACGGCAAACCCGAGATGGCAACATACAAGTACGCCGATGAGGTCCTCGCATCGTGGATGGAGACTTTACATGGAGAAGAGAAATTGCCTGAGCACGTGTACATGGTGGGCGATAACCCGGCGTCGGACATCATTGGTGGTAACATGTATGGCTGGAACACATGCCTCGTACGCACGGGTGTGTTCGTGGGCGGAGAGAACGACGAGAACAACCCGGCCAACTTTGGAGTCTTCACGAATGTGTTGGAGGCGGTGAAGACGGCTATGAAAAAGGAGCTTGGAGAAGACTTCAAGTTCGAGTGGAATGATGCCAAGGTCAACCCGTTGTTGCAGGGCAATGGCGCGGCTGCTGTTGCGATTGAGTAGATTTATTGACGGTGGGGTTCCTGGATATGCATAGCTTCAAGGCGTTTATAGTTCAAGTCTCGCATGTAGTTCTTGTAGAGGAGCTTTGAGAGCTTTTCCTCGCACAAACAAATGGCGTTGCGACGCCGCAGCAACCGAAGTCGACTCGAAGCCAATATCTCGTTTTCCTCTCTGGCTCCTCGTGGTGAACTCTCGATTCCGATTTGCGAGTACAGCGTGTGAACGCATCGGAGTAGCCACCGCCCCTTGGCCGACTAGGGTACCTATGGGGGGTAGTTATGTCGTGTTCCCTTGTCTGGAGCTGGTATCTGGCTAATAAGTGCCACTCCGTGCACTAAGGAGGCCTGGGAGCCCCTCAAGTCACACTATCGGGCGTTCATTATTGGTGCGATTCGCACTTGAATGGTTAGCGAGTAGGTCGTGCGAGCAAGGGACGGTGGCTACTCCGATGCGTCCAAACGCTCTACTTGCGCGCGCAGAATGAGGCATGTGTCGATGCAGTTTCAGTACCGGGTCAGGGCCAAGAGCTGTCTCTCTTGTAGAACTACCTAAGGTACAAATGGTTCTGCTCCTTCTTTCACTCGTGCGTTGCGCGACATTCCTTTCCCTAAAAACTTTGTCGAGTGCTGCAGCCTCCAGTGGAGCACGCTTCGTTGCGCCGTGATGCGTACGAGGTGGATCGCAGGGACCATGCCGAACTGTCAGGTCACGGGAAATGTAAGCGACAACAGCACAAGTGCGTATCAGCTGCGGGTGATGGTTCGCTTCGCGAGCAGTCTGCCTTGTCCTCGCTTACAGTCCCTCATCGCTTGCAAAATACCCGTTGCCCTCTACGTGCAGGATGCGCATGCATTCGCGGAAATCCTTGCCGCCACCAGTACGTCTGACCACCTACACGAGATGCCACGGAGCAATTCTAGCTCCAGCTCTGGACACCAGGTCATCACTAGCGAGGGCAATATGTGCATGCCTACCGCGCGGGCTTGTTGCAAGTACCGAGTGAGGCCGCCCGCAGGTCCAGCTATCACTTCGAGATGCTTCCGTATGGCGACCTACCTTTCTGACTGGATTCATAGCTGGCTGCACAACGACGAAATCGCGAACAGAGGCCCGAGCCTTATGCGCAGGCACTCTGTCAACGCAATAACCGGCGTCCAAGCCGTATCCCACCCAGAACGGCGATACCATGTGCGTCATCGAGGAGGCACTCTACGTTCACTCTGACAGCCGTGAAGAGATCAGGATACTCGAGCGCCGCTGTCACAATGCCACTGAAGATCAGCTTTGCCAACATGTCGAGAGGATTGCCCCAAGTCCTAGTCGGATCAACGAGGTCAGGCCGACTTCGACGACATCCAAGCCTAGTTCGATCGACGTTGTTGCTACAGACAGCAATGGGAAACAGCGCCTTTATCGTGAATTGCCTCGGTCACTTCAAGAGCACCAACGGTGGGGCCCTATAGGCGCCGGACCGGCCACAGATTACGATCGACGAAGCCATGGATGACTATGCCTTCGTTCGGCAGCAATATGTTGACAGTGAGCCGGCGTCCGACGAGCAAATGGCTACTGCTCGACGAATCTCGATTCCAAGTGCCTCATCGGACGTCCACAAGATCGTGAAGTCCCGTTATAATTCTGCGAACGCTATTCCAATTCAGGGTTCGAAAGGCAAGCAAGCTGTGCGAGCAGACTCTACTGCCGACGATGGTGACCTGCTCCAGCGGCAGCTTGGGGATGAGCGGGGACCAAGTTTAGACCGAGACGGTCAAACGCCTTCTGACCCATGGGACTATCGAGGACAAGATCGGATCCGGCCGTTCGCGAGTTCACAGCGACAACAACCGGCCTTTGATGACGATCAGGCTTTACAAGAGCGCTCTCGACTGGCGAAAATTCAACGCCGCCGACGACAAGATGTCGATGATGAACAGGCCGAGAAGAAACGCATTCGTTCGCCCTCATCGGCACAACGCCAACGATCGGCGATCGACGACGATCAAGCTAAAAAGGATGCCCAGCAACGGCTGGACGACGCATACAACCGTTGGCTATGGGAGAGAGACGAGGCGGAAGCCATTCGCTCTGCCGCCGCCGGTCATGAATTCGAAGAACGATCTCGCGAAGAACGCCCTACAGTTGTGTCCGCACGCCCGTACGTGTCTTCGCGATTGTCATCCCAGCGGGACATGCAAACAGAACGGGAGACAAAGGATGGTGAGCTTCCTCAAGGACCGCGCGCTCGACCCGCCACCACCAATTTTCCCACCGATCCGCACGCTACGCATACGCAATACACACCCGATCCTACGGATCTGCTCACCAGCGAAAGAAGTGCCTCGAGCGTTTCCAGTCAGTGGAGTACCGCGGATCCAGAAGGTTCCGAGTCTGACGCTCGTGGCTCCGGACTCGTGCAGTCAACCTTGCCAACCAGTCGTGATTACATGAAGAATCCATCAGACAGTGCAAAGCTGCGCACATGCGAAGCTCCGTATGACGACAGTGTGCAGTCCGACGGCTCCATTGTTGGTCTTGACAACGACACAAAAATGAAATTATCATCAGAGCTCGCCAGCACGATATATGCAGACTTGGGCGTCAGAAGAGTGTCGGGCGATCTCGCGAGACCGATCACGGACCTTTTGTATGATTGTGCAGCGATAATGAAGCAAAACACTAATCTACAGATCGGTCGGCTTACCTCGAGCTTCATTCGTCATCGGAGAAATCTGATTGCCAGGGAGCTGCTCACAGAGAGGCCCCTGGACCGGGATACGGAGGAAGTCATGAGTTGGCAGGACAGGGTTCGACTGCTGATGTCCAAGAGCGACTCGAACGAACTTCCGGAGGATCACGACCTGTCAAACCTGCGTGGTCTCGACGAGGAAGTCGAGGTCGACATCCCAGAGATCGGTGCCGCACGGGCGTTTCTCGCCAAAAGTCTAGAGTACGAATGGCTCCTGATCCGGGCTAAGATACTCTGTTCTATGCATGCAACAAAGCACGGAACAGATACTAGGGTTCGAAGGACAATCTGCCGCTCCATGGGAGCTGGAGCCACGCTTCGTACTTTCCACCTCGAGTGGAATCCGTTCCTGTTCATAGCGACACAATATCCGGCAAGAACTGCGAAGCTGTCGCAGGTAATATCTGTCTCTGGCACGACGACACAAGCTGAGGCAACGACGTGTGAAGCATACATTCATCGCATGTGGCCCAACGTGGGACCAGCGCTCCTTGAGTGTCTAGACGAGTGGATATCTGGCATCGATACAGCCCAGCACAAGAGTGGGTTTCCAGGGCTTTATACAGCTTCCACTTCCGTCACGGACTCATGGAAGAACCGATCTCCTCGCGCTAACATGAGCACAGAGATAACACCCGACTTCGAGCTGACCGCTTTCATCGACGCTTTGGGCATGTCATGTGTGACTGTTACCGCAAGGCCAACTGCCGCACTGGAGATAGGTGAAATCCTCACCTGGTTGGTGCTAGCCTGTCGAGCGAGCGCGTTTTACGCCGATCTGGCACCCCGCTCCTGTCTCTCTATACCGCAGATTCAATCGCCTCAAGATGGAACATTCGAGATATCAGTGAGCTCCCAGCGAATCGATCAAGAGAAGACAGCGACCCAGGAGACATGCTGGCATAAGTTGTTCACCAATTGCTCAATCGCCCAAGGTTATCCGATCGCCCGTCGTGAGCACAACGAGCCCGGACTCGAATTGTCGCTGGGTCTTATGTCTCTTCTAGGCGCTGCGAACAGAGCTGTGATGTTCGACGGCACCCTTCTGCTGAAAGGATTGTGCTCGATGTTCGTGCCTGTTCAGCAATTCGGCGCAGCCATCGCCTGGCATTACCTTGCTAACCTCGACGAGCATGGGAAGTTCTCGGAGTGGATGCCACACTATGCAGCATCGTCAGAGTGTCAGCCTATGACTTCACTTGGGTTTTCTGACCTGAACGATGGCCCTCAATACGTTGGATGGAGTCGAGAGGTCGAGATAATAGCTGGTGAGGTGTAACGTCGCATGAGTATCTGAACAAAGCTGACTGATTTCTGAAGGCAGTAAGACCGCTTGTTATGATAAGATCGCCCGTGGTGGGAAGCTTGTAAAGCCTGGCTATGCTCTGGACGGTGTAAGTGCGGGAGTCTCGAAGATCGTGGGAGTGACTACGAGAGCTGTGCCAGGAAAGCAAAACACACCAATGTTTCTGCACGCAGATGGGCCGTGTGAACAGACCATCGAAATCACTGGCAAATGGCATGTTGTTCTCTTCGATACAGTCGAGCGTCGCGGATGGCTCCTCGATGGAGCAACAGCGCTGCTGCACTTGTGCAGAGCAGCCTTGTCTCACTCGGATGCTCCGAAGATCGGACGGGATCTTCAAGTTTCTCCTCTCGATTCCTTCCGCTACACAGGAGGAGACCTGGCGACTGCTCAAGACGTGCTGTGTGACAAGCAAAATAGAGAGCTTGTCCTATACAACAGCAAAGATAAGCCATGGTGCTTCGAAGAATTTGTTCAACAGCATTGGGGAGTTCTGGAAGAGCTGAAGTCGCATCAGTTGAAACTGAGACCGGCAGAGACGCAGCAGTGGACCATTGCGAATCCTTTCACTAGGAGACTGGAAGGTTTTGGATTCTTGGACATGGTCTCGAGGGTGATGCCAATATTTCCTCGATACTTTGACCTGTCGCAAGAAGCATCGCGCTGGCTCCAGGTCGTGACACAATGCGGAGCCATCAACATACTTGGATCTGAGTTTGGCAGCTTGCTTGTGCCAAAGACAAAGTGCAAGAGAGTCGATCGAAAGATGCCCCGTGGCCAAGACCTTCTTGCCGCTCCCGTTGAGCAACTCTGTCATATCGCCAGGAAGTTTGGCGACATGGATGCGGGATCTATCGAATTGTGCGATGCCATCTACTGGAATGAACCTTTCAAGTCATTCGAGTCCGAACCATGCAACTGCGATGACGATAAAGACCTTATGCGGCACTGCGGACAGACCATCTCGACGCTCGACGACCATGCCGTTGTTCTGAGTGGCAAGCGTAGAAAAGCGACAGGCGTGCTGGACGCATGCCGCACAGGTGCGATCATTATCGGTAACCGCGTTTCTACGCGGCTCAGCGATCACCTCATCGGCACACGCCGCGAGGGGTATACGCACGATGTTCGAGGCTCTCGGAAGAGAAGGCCCATGGGAGAAACGTAAGACTGAGAAGTGCGAAGTGATGCGCAATGTTGCTGCTGCACATGTCCAATGTCTCCCTTTACTCCGTCTCCGATCGGCACGTCTCGAATGACGCGACGAGCATGGATCAC
Organism: Zymoseptoria crescenta; assembly: GCA_026122155.1. Lineage (NCBI taxonomy): Eukaryota > Fungi > Ascomycota > Dothideomycetes > Mycosphaerellales > Mycosphaerellaceae > Zymoseptoria > Zymoseptoria crescenta. The sequence continues at coordinate 84,255 of JALRMM010000070.1, read as the reverse complement.
AAACCAGGTCATCGCGAAGGGGAGACGCGTTACCTACACCCCAACGCCTCCAGCTCATTCCAAGCAGCGTTACCATCAAAACTCCGACATCCTCTTCCAGCGCATGACCAAGCGAAACATCTCAAGCCACGACGATGCTGTTGGATTTGCCCTCCGAGATCTTGCGGCAGATACTGAATATCTCCCTTCAGAGTACTAGCATCAAGCAAGTCTTGAAGCTAAGGTCCACCTCGCGTAAGTATTGCGTGTCTCTCAAACTCGCGACAATACATCTGACTGCAATAGGCGGCATCAGCACCCATGTTCTGGACGTGGTCTACAGCTTGCCAACATTCGATGGCGTGGAATCCCCCATCGAGCTGTCATGGGATCCGAGCATGCACAGTGCTCTCTTCGTCGGCTTGATCCTTGCGAAGCTGAACAAGTGCCGGAGGGCTCGACCGTTGATACACGAGATCCGAGACACTCTCAACGTCCTACAACCACTGCTGTCAGAGGCGAACGATACGTCTGTCTACGCCAAATCCTTGCGAAGTTGGCTGTGGAGACTCTTCCTCGGTCTGAGGTGATCAAGCGTCTAGTCCCTAGTCCAGGACCGACCCCTGACGCTACCAAAGCAGTGCTCCTGAGGAACGCTCTCATGGCTGCGATCCAACTCAAGCTTCAGCCGCATGTCAAGATACTCCTCGCTCATGGGGCTCACGCCCATGGACAAACAACCTTTGGTGAGCCATTGTGGCTGGCCGCCTGTCATGCCGACCCAGACATCTTCTATGGTCTGGTAGACTCTGCGAGTATGGTATGGGGCAAAGGACAGCTCTTGGCCTCGAATCTAGCCGTTGCCATCGAAAGGGCAGCTTCCAAGGGGAGGATCGAGATTTTCAATGAGAGGCTGCATACGTCCCTTGCGCGATTCCCGCGACTTCGACGGCACTACTACAAAACCAGCCTCAACAGTGCCGTGCTTTCGGGCCATGACGAGGTTGGTAAGGCGATTCTCCATCTCTTGGAGATGCAGTCTGGCTACTGGCTGCTGGTCAAGGACAGCCCCGCTTGGAAGAAAGAGATACATTTCTGGAGACAACTCTTTCGTCTCGCTTGCTCAACAAGCTGCTTCAAAGTAGTGGAACATATCTCGGTTGAGATTCATGGCCTTGAAGCCTCTGCAAGCCGCGCTCGTTACGACAGAGCTCTGGAGAATGCAAGCCGGAGTGGCCATCTCGGCATCGTCAAATGGCTTCTCATCTCCCATTGCGAAGACATTCCGCTTGCTCGTGGCGCCGCCCTGTATTGGGCTGCTCGAGGCGGATTCTGGGAGATTCTTCGACTTCTGATACCCCCGAAGTCAGATCATCAGCTTTCAGACATATCAGATGCTCTCGCCGGTGCCGCGTCGGGCGGGACAGCCATGTCGCAAGTACTGGATGTATTCTCGGAAGTCTGGCAACGAGACATGACAACCTTCAAGAGCGACTCATTCGAACGCACAATGGACAATCTTCAAGGAAGCGACCTCGGACCGGCTTCGACATCCGAAGTGGAAGAGCCTGAGCCAAGTCCTAGCAAGCCAGGCCCAGACAGGTCCGATGACGACAGTGACTATTCCGATGAGAACTCTTCCTTGGATCCGGACTCTGAAGAGGCCCTTTGGGCGGCAGTTCAGCCGATATCTTTCAATCCTCTCCGCGAGGCATGCTGCATGGACGACTTCCGCAGGATCAGACGGATTTTCCACGAGGGCTCATCCTCCAAGCCAGCCAAGTTTCGAAAGTTTCTCCAAGACTTCTCCTACAGCTTTGTCACTCACGCATATCCAATCAGACCTGGTGTACTTCATTACGTGCTCAGACTCGGTGAGTCGTACTTCCCTCGCGGCTGCGATGTCTTTTTTCGAATCGCCATCAACGGCGTGCAGCCGATAGCGAACTGGCAAGTCCTGCTGGACGCGGGATGGGACTTGAATTATGCGTACGACAATTGGACGATAACCATGCTTGCGTACGTATACCCATGCTTGCTGCGCGCCCGGGAGTCACATTCACTGACACACATGCTAGCCATGAGATAAAGTGTGACGACCGTGTCCGCTGGCTTCTCGATCACGGTGCCGACCCCAATGGGAACGATGGGTGGGACGTCACGCCCTTCAGTCGTGCTATAGAACACCGTCCTTCCTCCTCCGTGTTTCATCTTCTAGAACACGGAGGCGATCTTCAGCGCGGCCAATTGCTCCACTACGCCGCGCGGCGAAAGTCGATCGATCAGCTCGCTGTAGTAGACTGGTTGGTCACGATGGGTGTTCCGATCAACGCACGGTACTTTGAGAATGATGAGGAGGCGAGGGTGTTCTTCATGGGCTGTTCCCTGGGTACGCCTCTGCATCATGCTGTGTACGAGAAGAAGCCGGATTTGGTGAAGCTGCTGCTCGATAGGGGCGCGGATGGAAGGATCAGGAACGACGATGACAAGACGCCGCTTGACCTGGCGGTGGAGAACGGGTTGAAAAGTATCGTGGCGATGTTGAGACGGGCGACGTAGGTTCAGTACTTACGGCGGATGCAGGAGTCGGGGCTGTCATTCGGGAGTCGAATGTGTTGAACACCAATCGTTATTACATCAGACTCTGCTCGGTGTGAAGTAGTTGCGTTGAAAGTGGATTGTGCCTCGTCGCGAAGAGTTGGGAATATCTCGAAAGGAAAAGCCGTTCCGCCGTGCAAGAATTCTGGCACGATCTAAGCCGCCGCCCTCGACCTCCTCGCCATAGCCTTCCTCAACACCGTCGCTGTATGCCTGGTCTGCGCGCCCATAATCTCTGCCCGGCACAGCGGAGTCGATCGGCCCTGAGTCGGAATGCTCGGATCCGCGCCCAAGTCGAGTAGAAGCTCGACTACATCGAGCTGGGGATCTCGAACTGCATTGTGGAGTTGAGTGCAGATTAGGTAGTCATGCCTGCCTCGATGCACAGAGTTCCTGGACGATATGCGATCCTTTAGCGGAGCCCCCGATGCTACCAGCCAGTCAATGATGCCGAGGTTGTCTGGTAGGCTCCGCCAGGCGGCGTGGTGAAGCTTATGCCTTGCCCCTTGCGCAGGTCGCCGCCGTGCTCGAGCCCGCTGAAAATAGTGCTGATGGAGCCATCATAGACTGCACTCGACAGGAAACTCGCTCCGCAGAAGTCACGGCCGGCATTGGGGTTGACTTCTTGGTCGAGTAGCCACTGAATAGACTGGTCACCTCTTTCGCAGGACCTAGATAACCTCAGCTTGGACGCATGACTTCGAGGAAAGTTCTATTCGCAGTCGTTACTGTGAAACTTTGGCCCAAAACTGCCGAAACAACCTGAAGCACTGTGCACATTGCATAGCTACCGTGAATTGAAGCGCCCGCAAGAGCGTCGGCGAGATTCGAGAGATTGTGTCTAGACTGCGAAGCGAGCAGCAGCGACAATGGGAGAAAATCTGCAGTCAACCGGCCTGCAACAGACTCTTGGTAGCCTTGAGCTCCTGAGTCAGGCGCCTACTCCTCCGATCGTTGACCAACTTCCTCTTAACGAGACCAGCCAGGAGTCTCCTGTTATGGAAGGAGCATTGGTCGCTGAATCCCAGGATAGTGAGTCGCAGGCGGCCGTGTAATCGAATGTCGGCTGGCGACACACTAGATCAAGCACATGACATTGTATTGAGCCTGTCGAGATCAGTCGCAGCAGTGATCAGATGAATGGAGGGCAGATCTGAGATTTATGTGAGACACTTCCTAGCCGTAGAAGTTCTGCGATGCTTGAGTCGTGAAGCAGGATGTTCAGTACATGCGTTACAATCTCTGGTGGCAGATTGAGCAGCATAGGTTCAGCCAAGGAGTTTGCCGCTCGGCGAGAAGTGAGACTGAATGATTCGAGGTTCAGATTGACGATCTTGCAGAAAGGTAATGTCGTTGGCTTGCCTGGTCTGTCCGTGTTGAGCTGGGCGACTCCGGGGCCTATCCCCGTAGGTACGTCAAACACTTCGTTTCGCACCGATGCACCACAGAGATGGTAGTGCTAATTGCCTCGTGACAGCAACATGTCGATGTGCGCGAAGAAAGACATGTGGCTACAGTAAGAGTAAGACAAGCCCTCGTAAGGTGCAGGGGTAGAGGAACGGAGGACTCCGGCAGGCTGGGGATCACATTGTCTCCTTCGTGGTCCGTAGCACAACAGCAATCACAAAGTCTTCCTCGTCCACTTCAAATGAATCAAGATGCATCGTCTGATACGGCCACGATGTAACAAATGTTTAGAAACCAACGATCGATGCTTCCCGTCCTTCTACTCGCCCTCAGAACGAAACTACTATCGCCGGCCTGACAGATGCGACAATCGACCTTTCGCGTACTATCACTATCGCCATAGCGCACAAGAGGAGACGAGTAGCGATGGCATCCGCCGTCCTGGGATAGACCAACTTAGCAACGGCCATGCCCGATAATCGCAGGTTGACTTACTAGCAGACTCCCTTCCCAGCCAGGTCGGGAACACCACCACCGCTCCAGATACACCAAGTGGAGAATGCAGTAATGTTGGCGTCACCTTCGAGGCAACACTTGAGTCCATCCTAAAGGTAGCCGAGAGGTCAGAAAGCGCTGTGATCGGGATGGAAAAGTGTAGTCGAGGAGTGTGGCTTACGGCACGACCATAAAGATCTTCGCATTCTTTGGATGCAGCTTGGATGTCACTGGGCTGGGCGTCGGTGATGGTGCATTGTATGTAGGTCGGCGCAAATTGAACTTCGCGTGCTGCTGCCAAGCAGGCCGTAGCGGCGAGAAGGTATGGTCGAAGCTGCATAGCGTGATGGTGTGCTGATGGCGCGGATGAGGGATGTGAGTTCGGTGGAAGAAGCGAGCACCGTAGACGGAGAATGGCGGACTTAGAACTACGAGCTCATCAGGAACACGAGCAACAGTCACGCGGATATGCACCTCAGTCGCTTCAGTGGCTGAGTGCATTAGAGTCGTCACTGGATGTCAAGGCTTTAAGGACGCATGGCCAGGATTGCTTGATTTGGGCCCCAGTGAACAAGTCCTCAGCTATAGGTAAGGTTCAGACCGTGAGCACTCGGAGGTGCTCACCTTGTGCACGTTGCGCTTGTGCTGCGTCCCAAAATACACGTTCTTCTCTGTTCACTTTACACGAATGAAGCGTACTACCCATGACAGTCATGATTCAACGGGTAGTACAAAGCCGACATCGAACTGTTCTCTGCCCTTCCTTTGCCTTCCAAATGACAGTCTCCTCCGATTCTTGACAGATGCGGTATCATCGAGTTCCCATCGACCACGAAGACTGCCGGACCCGCACCAGACTGCAGAGAATCGACACAGAGCATTCGCAGGAGTCGTGGATACCTTTGGGCAGCAAATTTTAGCAAGAATCAGAGTCAATGATAACGAACTGACTCATTAGCAGGCCCCATTGCCCGCTACGATGGCATGTTTCCCGCTATATCCCAAGCACCAACTGCTGAACAAAACCGGTTTGCTATCCTTTTCCCTATTATCCTCGAGGCAGCACTTGAGCCCGTCCTGCGAGCATCGACGAAAGGTCAGCAACAGCTCTGATCAATGTCGGTAAGGTAGATCCCAAGACATGACTTGCCGCACGGCCGCTTAACTGCACGCAATAATTGGACACATTCTGGATGTCCAAGGCCGTGGCGCCGGCAATGTCGCACTGCCTGTAGGCGTGTTGAGACTGGGCGTCGACTGCTGCTGACATTGTTGTAGCGAGGAGAAGGTATGCGCGGAGCTGCATTGTGTCTTGGCGTGACGGTGGTGCGGTGGTGCGGTTGCGTAGATGGATGGATCGGCGTGGCGTGGAAAGAGGTCAGGCTGGAGGTTGGAGGAGGGCGGAACACAAAAGGTCGTTGGGAACGAGCATCAGATTGTGCGTTCGTAGGCAGATGCCAGAAGGGGCTGTGTCCAAGGTTGATTGGTCCGATCCGTGGAAAGCATGCCATTCACCATACAGACTCTGGATCAAAAATGTGCGCCTCTCGAGACTAGTGCGGCCTCATCAGTGTCGCAAGACGCACCCTGGTCAGCGCTATGATGCGAGCGACGTGTTGAACCTTGCAAGACGACATCCGAGCGTCCCGTATCTCGCGAGTGTGCACATTCGAACATCCCGTATCTCGCGAGTGTGCTGGGTTCAGCTTCAAGATCACCATCAGCGGTCTCGCGGCGGTCGATAAGACTTTCTCTGGCGACTACTGAAGCACAACCACGAAAAAGCCTATGCTCCGTTCCGGTTCAAGGAGTGACAAGGACACGAAGCTCCCCGGTGCAATGTGCACACTATGCACCGTGAGCCCCGGGGTCCTCGCACCAGGGTCTAGAGACTGCCTGGGCTCAGCCACCACTACCGCTGTCCCTGTTCAACACCCATTTGACGGCGACCTCAAGCGTCCTGCGGTCGCCTTGCAAATTTGGACATCACCAGCACCATCGTCGCTATGGTCTCCGCGGAAAAGTTACATCCTTTCGCAAGATCATCCTCTACACTTGATGTCTATCCGGACGGCTCGTCCAGCAACACGCAAGAAGAATCAGAGAAATTGCTTTTCGCAGATGAACATGGTCTCCGCGAGCCGCGGCAATATCATCGCCGCCTGGAATACCTCTGGGCGAGCAACATCTTTTTCATGATCGTCACCTTCGCTCTAGTGGTGAAGCTGTGCACGACGAAATGCAAAGATCCTTCTCTGGGCGTGTACTGTAGGTTTTGACCGACTTCGTCGCTTAGATTGACGAGACAAAGCTGATCCTGTCAACATCTTCTCCAGCGCCAGCGAATGGAGCCGTCAAATATATTCCAGAGCATCATTTCACACCTGCGTTAGGTCAACTGACTGAGTATATGGGATATCCGGACGATGAGACAGACAGACGGTGGCAGGAGCTGTATCGATGTAAGTCGGCATATAGTTCTAGTGGGGTTCTCTGGCACTGAACTGACCATCGATATGGACAATCGATCGGTCATTTCGAAAGAAGAGGCGAAGCACTTGTCCACGCCCACGATGGCCGTTCCCGGGACCGAGGACTACCTTATTGTGCTAGAAGTGTACCACCAGCTGCATTGCCTGAATGTGCTCCGCAAGTTGCTATATCCGGAGAGATATCATTTGCTTGAGCGAGTGTCGTGGAAGAATGGAACAATCAACAGACAAAGTTACGGCTTCAGACACTGGGGTAAGGGACCCAACAGGCTCGTCAAAGAGAACTTGCGGCTGACATACAGAGCAGACCATTGCGTGGAAACACTCCGACAGACACTCATCTGTCACGCAGACGTCGCGCCTCTCTCCTGGCATGTCAATGTGCCATTCAATCGAGGCATTTAGTAAGTCTCCAGCTCAGATCATGATGAAATCTAGCTGACTCTCCACCACAGTCCTAGACTGGCCTCAACACATACTTGCAGGGACTTCGACCAGATCAACAAGTGGGCGGAAGAACATCAAGCACCAAATTTCACGCAGCGGATCAAGAACTTCACGGAGCTGCAGCATATCATCGATCACACCGACATCGATCATTCCTCGGAAGAAGATTTGCAGAATCTGTATGACATGTTCCCGGGCGACAAGTATTTCAAGCACTGGCGAGAGAATCCCTACAAAGGGGAAATTGGACATCCTCAGATATATCCAACTAAGAATCACACCTGGGACGACTGAAACGACGACTATGGATTGGTGGGATGGATGTCGTGGGCTGAGCTCAGGTCTGGTAGGAGGAATGTAGCAACGCGACAGATGTACTCGGGCTTGAACCGCTCAAGCAGTTTGCCCTCACACAGCACGATGAGACCAGCATTTAGAGCTGGACCCGGTTTCCCAGACGCCCAGACTCCCAGTTGTCGGTATACAGAATGTCTACCCGAAACGGAGGCACGGTTTGGGTCACTATCTGAGCTTGGGTCAGCACAACGCCGTATGAAATTGATTTGACGAAAATGACAAAATCCAACCCCGTCCCGTCACCATACCTACCTCGTATGTAGTAATGCATCGTGTATCATGATCAGAACCACCAGCCTGCCGAGATCATGCTCGGCAAGGGCTGGCTAGACTCGAGTCTGTCTGGCTTCGTGAGCCAGGCCAGGCCAAGAAGCTCACTGCCAGCTCTTAACTGACTCTCCCCGTGTTCATGCCTGCTAAAAATGCCATCGCACCCCAAATCCTTCCGTTCGCTTCTCGAGTTCCCTATCTGCTCCGCCATCTTCTGTTTCGCCGCCCCAAATCGCGAATCGCCAAATCGTCCTGTCTTTCACTCCTTCTCGTGTCCTGCGGCCCCGCCTCACTCGCCTAACTCCCTTCTTGACCCATTACCTATTACCTCGTCAGAATCCGTTCGCGAGGGGTCCAATTCTCCGGATGACCGACTTGTACGATACCAGACCATCAGCCTTGCCTCACGTCCCGAACATCCCCGAGCAGAGGCTTGTGCGAGGATGTCGATCCTTTAGTACTGCAATGCCGTAGCCGTGCCTGACCTGTGCTTATTCAGGCATGTCTCGCCGCCGACGATCCTGGCATATCCTTGAAGCTAGCCTCGATCTCTGGTAGACTCCGATATTCGTGCTTGGGCCCATCCGAGAGTCCGGCGAGGATCTACGACGAATTCCCATCGTGGCGGAGCTGGACGCACTGCTGACCACACTTCCGGCGACAAGGGACAAGGACGCACTGTGCTTTCCGTTTGCTAGAACACATGGTACTGGACCTAGAGTGTGCTTTCGAGTCATTTCTTTCAGGTGTCAGACTTCGAGTGTATGGAGAGTCAAATGATGAGGTCGCTTTGAACGGACAAGCCAACGACATCCTCCTCCATCCACTCTTTGACCTGCTAGCTGGATGCAGTACTAGTTCTCGTAGAAGCTGTCCTCCTTCGATATGTACTCGGACTTTTGACAGACACTTTTCTTGCTCCTCTTCTCAGCTCATCTGCGCCTCGCCCTCCCCGTGAGCGATTGAGAATCGGCTTGAACTCCCATTGGATCGGGGCTCGTGCTGCAAGCAATCCGATGAGGCTATGACACGTCACGAAACACTCTGGGGGCCGGATCCTTCGCCGAATGTTAAATCTGGTATTGTGTACAGCTCGAGAACATGGCCCCTCGAATGGACGTGCTCCGAGAATACGTGCGATTAAGAAAAAATCGGAGCTCCATCTCTTCACGGTGAAGAAAAATCCACTGATTCCATGTCTGTCGGCATCGATGATGATGATAACGGGAGAAAGACAGGTGAGGTGAAAACAAACGCAAAGAGCTACATCCTTGGCGATACCCACTTTCACCTTGCATGACCAACATCACCTCGTCTAGGCCAGTCCCATCCAACTGATCCACGACCAGTCACCAACTGACACAACTCACCAAGTGAGGCGATGTCACAAGGATAGCTATTTCGGATCTCGTATTGCTTTGCCGCAAAATTCCCACGCCGTGAGAGAAAATACCTCACTTCTTCCAGGGCTTCAATCCTTCCTTCCCTCATCCGCAAAGCAGACAGAACATCAAAAGACATCGAGAGGCCTCGCCTTTCCACCGCCTTCATCATGCCCGGAGGACCACTCGACCGTCGATCAAGAAAGGCCACAATCACTCTCTTCGTAGTGACATATCTTGCAACAGACTACTTCCTTTACCGACAGCAATACAGATATGTCAACTCTCTTTTCTGGGCTCGTGTACTGGGCCGCAGCTGGTACGGTGCTCCTGTGCCTGGTGAACCAAGTCCACGCCAATGAAGCTATCCTCACTTCCACGACCTCTGAGGGCTACCACGACGTGTGTCTCAACATCACCACCCTAGAATTGTGGCCCGGTCTCGACTCTTGGGATGACCTGGCATTCACAAGTTTGCATCCGCCTTTGTTCTCCGAGTATACTGGCAACGGCATGGAGACTGCCGACTGGGAGAAGCTGGCCATTCTCGACTTGGCGTCCGGCACTCTATGCCAGTACACTGAAGGATGTATGGACGACATCGCCGCGCACTACGAGAAGCTCTGTGACCTCGAAAAACCGCAGCAAAACGTCGTCAAGCGATTCCGCTACATCGCCGACTGGATCAATCGCGGCTGGCATCTCAGCAAGCATCATGCCGTCAGTATCACGGCCCTGTCCGCATTGTCCGCCGTGGTAGGCGGCTCCACGGAAGCGATTATCAAGCTCTCACGGTCGGCGATATGTGCCAAGGACAACGGCAAGCAAGCTTGTATCAGTTGGGCAGGCGGTGCACAGGCCATCAAGAGGGGAATTGCGTTGAACATCATTGCGAGCTCGCAGGGCACCTTCGGCGGGGATGCGGTCAGTGGTGAAGAGTATGAGGCAGTGATCGACGGTACATTGAGGAGGAAGTGGAAGAGGAAAATCACCCATGATGTGTGCATTAGTAACAGACCGAACGGCTGTACTTGATCTCTGGCTGAGTGAGCTCTCCTCACACTGGATTCGGACCGCTGCGGTCCATTTGAGAGACGTAAGAGGAGGCTCCTGACGGAGCGTTTTCAAATATTTTCAAGATTTCGAAGGCATTGTTCAAATTGCATTTGAGAGCAGCTAGATCTTATCAAGACAGCAATCTACATCTCATCATGAACGACATCAAGGTGTATGTATACTCGGGTTACATCGCCGTCGACGCTCTAGCGCATCGTCATCATCCGGTGGCAACCTGGCAATGTCTTCTTGCTGGACGGCAAAAGCTTTCAACTCTCAAACTGAATTCATGCTCGATATTTCGAGAACCACGAAGCCATAAGTCCGCTGGGCTTACGCCGTTCGGAAGCGAGATACAGGTACATGAAGTAAGCGGGGTGCCCGAAACTGTTGTGTCTAAGGACGTCTGGACTTCATGGCGTCGAGCCCTCCATTTTCCTGATTTGGGCAAGTGGAAGCAGGGCGGAAATTGAGCACGTTCATTGCTCGGGGATTCACCACAAGCATCCGCCAATTGTGCTTGTTCGCGCTTGACTTTCTCGCATGCCGCTGCATGTACGGCGGCCGCACTCTTCCCGCTACTATGGCGAGATCTGTGCTCGCTGCGTGCCTGACCAGGCGCAGGATCGGTAGGTCGATTCGTGCAGTTTCACCGCAGACATCTTGGACTGAAATGCCAAATGCCCTCGACAACCTCGACTTCTTTAGTGTTGCAGGAACAACGAGAACCGAAAAGCTTGTAGAACCACAGCTTGCTAGTGCGCTCGCCAGCTCGTAAGCTATCTCCACACGATACTTGCTGACATGGCCTGATGCGAACATCGGCGAGACAGATTCGCTGGTCGCTTGTGCCTTCAATAGTCAATGTCCAATTTTATGCACCGCGTGGCGAGCCAGTGGCCATATTGTTAGAAGGAGGTGGGTGTCGACCCGCAGCCAGTCTGTCGCTGATTCGAACGGACGGCGCGAGGTCAAGACAGAGCGAGGCGAAGTCGACGGAGAGGCAGACTTCCACCGAGCAGTTCCCATTCGGTCGACGGTCTTCTCAGCAGTCCGGCAGGCAGTGTGCAAAGATCAGTCAGCCATTAAAGCGTCGTCTGGGTTGCTTCGCTTTGGGATCTCCGAGTGTCTTGGTGCGAAGCTTGGGAAATGCGTTGTCGCGCTTGTAGTTTGGTTTCGGCAATTACGCGAGGCTGAGCTGATATTTGCACCGTCGCATGGTTCGGAAGATGTCTATTGAAGCTTAACGCCTCGTTGGCGACTGCGAAGACCCCAAAGTCGAATCTGTCCACATGTCTCGTCTCCAGCTAGCTTGACAGCGTGCTGTCGAGCTGTCGAACAATCTTTCATTGTCGGGTCGTTAGTTTGAGGGGAAGAAACGGCGAGAGACTGGAAGAGACCACGACTGAGTCAGCATTCTGCCATGCCTGAGTCCAGACTTAACTTCCTCGGCACTGGACAGTGGTTCTGCGAGCCGACATCGACAAAGGCAAGAGGTGAGGCTCTTATATGCAACAATTGTCACAGAGTCCGCGACGGCTACGAGTCCTACACGGCCAGCAAAAGTCAGGAGAGGAGAAACAGGTTGAGACCTGAGTCAAGATACCGACGTATACGTGAGAAGAAGATTGACCGGTTGGAGTACCTGGACCTTGCGCAGCAGGGCAACCTACTGTACTTTAAGCAACAACCACAACATGGGGTTCCTAAAGTGATGCCCTTGACACACGCCGGATCACAAGAAATAACACGACGACGCTGGAGGTCATGGACATCGACTACCGAAAGTTCAAATTGAAACATGCTAACAAATCCCGCTCACATCACACCGTCAGCAATGGTATTGTTCTGATCCGACAGCACCTTCCGACGGAATTTAAGAAACCAAAGAGCGGTCATCAACGCCATGTTGCAGACTCCTGACCAGCACCAACAGCGTCGGCCAGCCCGCGATCGATGAAGCAGAATGCGGCCAAATGAAAGCTGAACACTGGCCCGGCATCGCGCCGCGGCGCTGCACATGTTTTAGTCTAGTTGCAATCCCAATCCGAGCCCGGCAGTTGACGGCTAAAAAGTCTAGAGTATGTAGGCGATAATAGCGAAGCATTCCATCAACGTACGAAGCAGCGCAATGTCCAGTCCAGTGGGACAATTCATTACCGTTGTCGTCATAGCAATAACCGGTACAGCTAGAAGAGTTTCGCATGGTATGCACGGTGCACGGTATGCACGGCTAAATTTCGAAAACGTCCATAACGCGTCGAACAGCTGATATTGCACGAATTATTGTACCACAACTATAGCTCTAATCGACAAGGCGTTAGCCGAGCTAAGAGAGGGAAAGGAGACCTATATTTAGAAAATTGCAACGAAATACAACGTCTATAGGACGACTCTATCGAAGTAATAGTATAGAGTAACTAGATCGTAAGTTAAACGTAACGAAAACGCCTTAATATTGTTATACTAATAAGAACGAACTCTCGTACGCTATATCGATACCCTTATACTTAGAGGTACTCCGCCGATACCCTTAATAGTTCTTACCTTCGCTAAGGATATATCTAGCTACCTACCTTACTACTCGTAGGTCTTACGATTCGTTACTCGGTACGTAGACGATATTAATTCTAAATACCTTAATCTACTCGATAAGGAACGGAAGAAGGTAGACTCGGTAAATTAATATTAGGCCTACTATAACCTACTAAAAGAGAAAATTAGGAAGTTCGATATTATTCCTTAAGATACGTATAGCATAGACGAGAAGGGCTTTATAGTTAGTATACTTTAGAAGAGCTAGAGGATCTTTACGAAAGCTTACTTCGAGAGTAGTCGATTTATTAGATATATATAGGACGGTAACCGTAAATAGATTACTCTAATAGTATATATCTATACCGAAGGATCTTTCCTTCTACTATACCTTATTTATAAGGCTAAGACTAGCAACATTTAGTCCTCGTAGCTATAGGACTTTAAGGATATCTACGAGGCGTTCTTTATGTTCTTACCGAATAGCTAGACTAATAACAATCTTAGACTTTAGTAAATAAAGAAGGTATTCGAGCCTTTAATACGTTCGAAGGCTAGTAAAAGAGAATAGAGACTCCTTATAATTAACGGCTATAGCTCGTACGTAAATATAGCCTTCTTAGACTTCTATATACAATACCGAATCCTTATAGCTATCTATCTACCTTATTTAATATACTACTTACAACCTCTAGATATCGGTGTCTTTAGCCCTTTATCTACCTTCTATAGTACTAACCTCTCGCGAGAGATCTTCTACTTAGAAGGACGTTTAACTACTAGTAAACGCGACTTCTAGAGGATCTTTTAGCCGGCTTTTTAGAAGGCATTTATAGTAACTAATATCTATAAGGCGTTTACGAAGATAGGCTTATATCTACTCGATCCTATACCTATGCTCGCTATATTTAACAAGGTATAAGAGAAGACTCGTAAGCGTAAGGATAAGCGTAAGAGTAAGAGTAAGAGTAATATTATAAGCAACATTATAAGTAGCCCTTAAAAGAGCCGGCTAAATACTACGACGTCTATATTTAAAGGTATAGACTAGAGGTAGCTACGAGCACTCGTAAAGAACGTAGTTATAGAGGCCCGTAATACGGAGGACATATAAAAGATATAGAAGCTAAATAACACGATATTATACCTATAGACTAAGAACGCTCTTCTTAAGAGCCGGTACGAGGGACTATATAAATTCTTTAAGAACGAGGAGTAAAAGCGATAACGTAGCAAGCTATTACTATTAATCCCTTATAGCTAAGCCGTATAGTTCTATTTACTAGCTAAACTATAAGCTAGTAAGGAGTTATTAGCTATAAAAGAGGCTTTAAAGGAAGCTAAGAAGTAGTAGAAGGAAGCTAATACGATATAGAAGAAGCTAGATAAACAACTAAGAGCTAAATAGCGGACAAAAGCTAAAGTAGATAGGCTAGCTATAGCGGCGTAAAAGAGGGCTAAGAAGGCTTCGTTACTAGAGACAAAAGAGGCTAATTTATAGCTAAAAAGTAACCTCTAAGCCTCTACTTATATAGTATTACTAGCTAAGTGTCGTAGAAGGAAGAAAGTGGACAGACCGGTGTTAATAGTAGTATTAAAGGTGTCTTAATAGCCGAGGGGGGTTATATAGGTAGCTAAATCCTCTTAGCTACTAACACGCATAATATTAAGGAAGCGACTTCAAGCTGTTTAGGACTCGTAGATATAATTAATACGATGAATTTAAGCTATTAAACACCTTCTTACGACGACTAGTTGCCGTAATATTAGCTATTAAAGTAGTAGTAGTAATAGAAGGTTTCTCGGATCGCGACCGTATATACTATATACCGTATATACTATGCAAAACTCTTCTATCTTTCTCCTTATAGCAGTTGTTTCCGTCGGAAGTAGTAGGCTTAGAGTAGTAGGGTAGCGTAACCTAGCCTCTCTTTCTAAGGATATTCCCGTTTATAGTATATAAGTCGGCGGTTAGGATAGCTATAGTCGTACTTAAGAGGAGGCCGAAGCTAAGAGCTAGGAGCTTTATAGCGATAAATACGGAGCATTAAAGCTAACGTTAAAGACATATAGTAGTTAGAGTACCGAGAATATATATTAGCTAGAGTGCCGAGGACGTACGAGGGTAAAGACTTATATTCGTAGATAGTCGAATAGGGTGTATCGTTACCGCCTATCGAGCTAACCGGATATAGATACTACTAGAATACATTTGTTAAAAGTCGATAGGGTACCCTCGTCGCGCTAGATAAGCTCCCCCCTCGTAGAAATAGGGCCCCCCTTCCCGAGCTTAATCCCCGCCCCCCTTCTAAGGTAGCCTTATCGGCGGAAAGAACGCTCTTTATCGCGGCGCCCTAGGGAGCCTATAACTAGTAGTCGGGCGATGCGCCTCTCGAAAAGTACGGAGTTAAAGCGAGCGAATAAAAGAAATAAGAATTGTTGAATTCTATGGAAAAATCATAAGTTAGCGCATCCGAAATTAAGACGAAACCTTAAAACCTTGTTATATAAGGAGCTAATTATACCGTTGCACGGTCGAAGCACTGTCGTTGCACGATAGTCGAAATACAAGGGACCATGTCGATGGGCGGGCACGACAAACCGTCGAATGGCGAGCAAGAAATTGGAGTGGAATGGCGCAGTGAGCGGCGCCAATGCATGGCCAAGTGCGTTAGGATATGTCAGCTCAATCCTGAGCAGTAGGCAGTAGGCACCGCCGGTTGCCAGGAATCCCCTCCAGCACCACTCAGCTGCGCCCCATCGGTCACGATTATGCCTGCAGACTGCAGTGATCGGATGAATCATCCCAAACTCGCCGTTCTGAACGATTCCGCTCTTCCAGCTCTGCACGACTGCAAACGACCGCGAGTCTGAGGATCGGGAAGACCCGTGAGTACACCATGATATGCGTTATCAACTTACAACCATTGAGAGTTCCAGAACTCCGCCATCGAAAGCTGCCGTTCAGCTCGCCCGCAATGACAACGCAGCCTGGTCCTGGGAAACCTTACCACGTGCCACCAACTCCAGCCCCTCACACCTTCAACAACAGGCTGATATCGACAAGTCACAACTGCCTAGACCCTTTGCACGACTCTTGTCTTTGTTCATATCATAGGCGCTGAAGCATTGACGATGGGGAACGTTGAAGAAAGGCGGACGGAGTCTCAATGTCGCTTGTACCTGACCCGAGAGGTTTCATATCTGCTTGCGCTACATTGAACGAACGAATGTGAGACGGCGAAAGGAGAGGAAGCAGTGAGGGTCAGAGCTCCGTTTGAGTTGTAATACACTTTCTCAACCTGGACGAGCAAGTCGAGAGAGCCAGGCTAAGACACCGTTGTTCTGCAGAAGGTTTATCGAATGAACTATCGACAGTAAGCAGAAGAAACGAGACATCCAGCATCATCAGGCCACACCGTGAACTCAAGCTAGCCAGCAAATTACCAATACCATGCACGGTGCCTTCCACGATTTGACATAGAAGAGGGCCGTCAGACGGTCGTCCACTTCTTCCCTTTCCCTCATCATCCTTTGCCCTCTCATCCAATCATCCCCGCAACCTCCATTCCACTCCCTCAAGATGAAGACCTCCACCATCGCCCTCACCTTCTCCCTCCTCATCGCCACCGGCATGTGTGCCTTCCACGTCGAAGACACCGGATACCACAAAGTGATAGGCATCCGCGCCAGTCCCGCCATGAGGGAGAAGCGAAAGAACGACTTCATCTGGAATCCCGACAACAGCGCCTACGTGAGTCTCATCAAACCCAGAATCCTCCGCGAACGGGCGAAGCGCCAGCCATCGAAGCAAAAACCCCCAACTCTAACCATTCTTCTGCAAATTCTAGTGCGAAGACCACTCCCAATGCGACGATGTGAGTCCCACAAATGACACCCAGCCAGCAGCATCGCTGGAGAGAGAACACCCGCTCTCAAACCAGCTCCTGCTGTCGACCCTCCGCGCCAAACCCACCTCTCCGTCCAGAGCTCAAGCAAGCCCACTGACTGACTCCGCACGCAGTTCTGCACCGCCTTCGACCCCGACGACTGCGTCCTCGCCGGCTCCCACACCTTCGGGTGCGGGCAAAACAACAAGTGCTCCTGCATCGTAAGCCCAAGCCTCCACATCCACATCCCCTCCCTCCCTCCCGCGATCCACGCAGCCATGGACCCACCGAACGACTGACACGTCCCCACTTCGGTCGATCGACAGTCCACCAGCCCGAAAGCCCTCTGCGAATGCGTGTACCAACGCCGCATGGTCGACGCCTGTTTCCGCGTAAGTCGCCTCCCCACCATCACCCTCCCCCGCTCGAAATCCCAACGAGACCTGACCCACCCCTCCCCCTCCGCGCAGGGATCGAGCCCACTCGAACTCCCCGACACCTCGACCTCGCACTGCGTCTGGGGTTGCGGAACAGGCGGACACGACAACGGCGGGAATGGAGCGTGCAATGCGAAGCAGGATCCTTGTAAAGCGCCGTGAGTGGATGGATGTGGTGGTGCTGGTGGTGGTGGCGGCTGTCGTCGTTCACGGCGGAAGTTGTTCAATGGGACGTCTGACTCGGGAATGACGAAGCTGCATGCTGTCACATCGCAACAATCCTGACTGGCGTGGAGACTCTCTCGCGGTGGACCTATTTCTTGCAAATGGCATTTCTGCTCACGGGTATCATTCTGCTATAGACATCAACACTGTCACCCACACACACCTCATCACGGGTGTCATTCTGCCACAATCATCACCACTACGGCCACACCCGCATCTCATCCATCCCTCACAGTCACCAAAATCTCCAAAACCATCAAGCCCACCACGCCCACCGTCTCTCCACTCATCCTCACGCACCTCACCACCACCCCAACCCCCCCTTGACCCCCTCCACAACCCCTCCCTCCACACCCAACCCATACTCCACCCTCCCATCCACAGCCCCCACCCATCCATCTACAACCGTCTGATCCCTAACCTTTCCTCCATCATCCGAAACCACAAACCTCATCCCCGAACCCCCCGTATTGACGCGATCCAAACTCTTCCCCTCCAATCCCTCACGATCGCCAAACCCCTCGACCTTCCGCTGCGACGTCTCCCGAATGCGGATCTGAGCGTAGAGTCCCGCGGCACGCAGGGAAGCATATGACGTACGATTGACGCCGTCTTTGCCTTCTCGGGGTATGTCTTCGACGTCGTCTCCTGCAGCTTCATATCGAGCGGCGACTTCCAACCTGTCCTCCCACCCTTGCAAGAAGACGACATCGTCGTGAGTCACTCGTACCCGTGGAACCGGCCGACAGACAGCTTGCACTTTTCCGTCGATATCAACTGGCACGACGACCTGGCGGAGGGCCGGGAGGGAAGGATCGCAGGCGAAGTCGGGCGGTGTGATGGAGGATGCGATGCAGGAGAGGGCGTTCCCAGGTCGAGGACAGTGCCAGTGGAGGTGCGTCAGGGAGTGGGATACGAGTTGGAAAGGGTTGATTGTTGCTTGCTCCCAGTGGTTGGGTGAGAACGGGTCCGGTAATGGTGAAGAGACTTGGGGTTCCGGAGCAGTCGGTTGAATTAATGTTAGGCTGAGGAGACGCGGAAGGGAGAGCAAGGTGAGCTGAACTGAGCGCAAAGAGAGGATGTTCAGGTTCAGTAGTTGGAGATGTTTGAGTGAGCGTGGAAGGAAGCGGAGAGCATCATCGGAGATGACGGGAAGTGAGTCGAGTCGTAGGGAGGTGAGAGATGGTAGCGAGGCGATGGAGGCGGAGTTGAAGTCGGACGGGTGCAAGCCTTGGAGAGCGAGGTTTCGGAGGAGAGGAAGTCGCGCAAGGACTTCAGGGAGGGTCTCGAAGCCAAGATCGACTCCAAGGTCAGCTACGAGAGAGAGCGTAGATAGATGAAGCCATTGGTCGTGGGTGTGGAGGAAGTCCGAGAGATTGGGCAAAGTTGCCCGCGCAGAGTCGAGATTCCACGAATGGGATTTCAGGCGAGTGCGGCTTGCAAGAGCTGCGAGCAGGGGAGCGGTAGATGGTGTTGCGGGAGGAGTCCAAGGTGTGAGGTGGGTGAGGGAGTACGATCCACGGATGATGTGTCCGAGAAGGGACAGGGTGGACGTTGGATGGAGCGGAAGGAATGCTTGCTGTTCCAACTCGGGGATCATCGCAGGCGGAATGTGTATGGTCTGAATGAGATAGCCGAGACCGGGAGTGCGGACAATGGCATCGAGGAGCATGCGCAAGCTGGACCGTGGCACTTTCGACGACCATCGACGTTTTGGCGGGCTTTCGTTCGAGGGAAGGTAAAGCTCGCGATACAGCTGTGCCCTGGCGATACGATGTAGTTGTGTATTGACGAGACAGACCGACCGTAAGTCTCGCCGCAGAGACGATACGTCGACTCGTCTGCTGGAGGCAGTGTGGGCATGTTCCAAGTGTTCCACTATCGTCTGATATATCTCTTTCGGCAGTTCAGTCAGTGTTCGACGGTATTGAGAAGCTGAAGTGGACGGTCTGCCACGGACGGAAGGAGTCCGGGTCCATCTCGAATCGGGTCGGCCTCGATCAAACTCCCACGGCGTACGAACCAGAGTCGGCGTGGAGTCGAACTGATGGCTACCGGCGTTACGAGTAGACAGCGAGCTCGAGGTGTACAATTTGCGGTCCAGACTGGCTCGCCAATTGGAGGAAGCGAGCGAAGACGTTCGCAGAGGAATGGACGGTGCTTTCGAACTCGCACTCGACGTCGTGGGGTGGTTGGAGGATCGGATGGCATAGTCTCGTGCGGTGATCTCGGTGTCGAATGATGGGCGAATGGAGGAGGTGTCGTCGCTGCTGACATGTAGTTGGATGTATTTGGCTTTTGGTCTGAGACATTCGAGGTGGTTAGTTCCAACGCACCAGACGACTCACGCCGTTGACCAAGAGACGGTACGACGGGTGGGTTGCAGGGAACGCAGCTCTCACCTCACTTCAAACTCTTGCACAGCTTGATTCTCTGGCAGGCCATCCATGGACGGACGGACATCTCTTACAGCTGCCTGCGGTCGGCGCCCCGGTGTGCTGAAGTTGACGTATGAGCTCGGCATCCTCGCATGCTGTCCCGCAGCAGCAGAGAGGAGATGGCAAGGACAAATGCCGTGCGGAATCAGGAGCCCGTATCTCTGCGGAGGTGGTGGTGGTGGTGTAGATGCTGTTCCAGTCTCTTGCCCAGCCAGCGGAGAGCTGAAATCACACGACAACACTCCACGCTCGAGCTGACGGACTCCAAGCCTCGTGGCTGCCCGGGGAATTTACGATCGGACCGCCGTGGCTGGCTGAGAGTTCAGGCTACTGTACCAACCTGATCGTCCCGCGATCCAGCAACATCGAATGGAGTATATTCACAGCAGGCGGGTCATGGCTGTTTCCGTGGGGCAGTCCATTGTGGGAGGCAAGGTATCGACGAGCGGAAGCGGCCATGAGCATTGATTGATGGCTGGTGTTGCATTCAGCGATTAGTGGGATAAATGTGGACTGTCACCATGAGGCATAAGGTAATTAATTTCTTAATTACTGTATCTACCGGCTTAAAGGAAAGGTGTAATCTCTGCACTTGCTAAGAGATTACCTAACTATTATTAGGTAATCTTACCTCTATAACATACCCCTTTAGCGAATATAGAATCTCCTAGATTCTCCTTTACTACTCCTATAGCCCGCAGATATTTAGCAATTACTATTAGATATATCTTTAATTAATATTTACTACCTGTCTTCCCTATAACTAGTCTATAAGGTAAATCTAATAATAATAGCCTAAGGTTTTAGTTACTTATTACCTTTCTATAAGCATTTAACTACTTATATAACTAGTAATAGCTTCTAGAACGATTATAAGGCATTAGGAGTATTAGGAGCAATTAGACTATATAATATGTGTAAATACTTACTATCCGTACGTAACTTATTAATTCTTTAATTATAGGAAGTAGTAGTAGCATAAAAAGACTATCTTTAAGGTTAAACCTCTATCTCTTTTTCTTTCTATACTATTAACAACTTCTATTTGCACACTCGATTACTAAGGCTCCTCTATATAAGATATAAGCCTCTCTTCCCTCTTTATAACCTTTAAGACTTCTCTCTAACTAGTATTTAGATAAGGTAGAGTATCCTAAGAATATATAAGTTTAGGAGTAGGACTATACTAATACTTAGCAGAATCTTCTTTAAAGCCTTTAATCCCTTAAAGCATAATAAGAATTATAGCTTAAGTTAGCTCTAGAGGGTACGGTTATTAAGCTTCTAGATTAGGAGCTAGTAGATCTAGTAGTAGTAGAAAGAAGCCTACTAGAGATCCTAAGAAGGGTAAAGGCTACTAGAAGGAGTATAGATATAACTAGCTTATTAAGTTTATTAAGAGTAGTGCTTCTAAGCTAAGCTTAATAAATCTTAGACGCATTAAGATCGCTATTAGGAGCGTTAGCCGGGAAAATATTAAGAAGCTTCCGGCTTCCGTTCGCTTAGTAGATACTTAGGAGCTTGTTTTTAGAGATAAGGCCGCTCTAAATCTAGATTATAATCCTAAGTAGAGGAAGTTTAATAAGACTTTTAATTTATCTTATTCTTTAAATATTAACTACCTTCCTACTACCTTGCTCTAGAGCACTTAGAGTAGAACTATATATACTAGAGAGTCTGCCTACGGCTCTTATAGGAATAGGAATAGTCCTTACTTAAAAGGACTGTTCTACTCTTACTATTAATAGAAAGACTCTACTTAAGGGTGCCTATAGCAATTGTACCTATAGTAACTAGTACGCTCGCTACAATTACTCTAATTATATAGCTAAGTAGCGTCGTCTAGGAAACTCTAAATTTACTAACCTATCTAGTAGATCTTCTCTTAGGAGCCCTAAGCCTTCTACTAGACGTCGTCCTAGTAGCGTTGCTACTAGTACATACGTCCTACTTAGAGCTTTAATATTAAGCAATCGCTCTATAAAGGTGCCTATTCCTTAGAGTATAAATCTTTGCACTTCTAAGAGTACTACTTAGGCTTAGGCTATACTCTAGAGGGAGGCTTAGCATATAGGCTATAGAGCTACTTAGGGCCGTAGTATTGCTTCTAACTCCTCGGTAGCTACTACTCGTCGCTTAGGAGGTATAGAGTACTCTAATAAGTTTACTAAGCTCTCTAAGGAATTTAGGCTAGGAAAAGGTAAGGGTAAGGGCCCTACCTCTAGTAGAAAGAAGGGAGGAGGTAAGAAATAAGAGTCCTTAGAGGACTGCTATTTATACTTTTAATTTCTACGTTGCTTTCTATATAGCTATAAGTACCTGCACCTTCTATATAGGGAAGGCCTTTAGTAGCGAAGGTTATAACTTCCTATTTTCTATACTAGGTCTAGGAGAGTATAAGGCACTAGCTCTATAGCCTTCTCTCTAGATTCTAAGATTTTTAGGCATATTATAGATAGCTTAAGGAGGGGAGAAAGAGATACTCCTAAATGCCTACTCTAATTTTTGTGCTTACTAATATTTATTTCTGTATTTAATTTTATAGATCCTCCTAAGTAGTAAATACTAGGGTAAAACAAAGGTTAGCTTCTTCTAAAAACTACCTCTCTTAACTCTCCTCTACAATCTCTCTTATGCTTTATGCTATACTTAAAATTAGCCTACAAAACTATACTTCTTCTGCTTAAAATTCGAGTTCTAGTATAGGAGGTAAGGTTAACTACTATCTAAATGCGGATAATGCAAGCCTAAAGCGGCTAATAGAGAATAGAGAGTAGATTAGAATTATAGGTTAGCTTAACATTACCTACTAATTTAAAAGATTTTACTTACTATATGCCCTTCTAAGGCGGAATTGCTCTATAAATCTTGCATGCTGCTATAGTCTAAGTATCTTTATAAGCCTATTAGCTAGTATGTCTTTTATTA
The DNA here is from genome assembly GCA_026122155.1 of Zymoseptoria crescenta. Lineage (NCBI taxonomy): Eukaryota > Fungi > Ascomycota > Dothideomycetes > Mycosphaerellales > Mycosphaerellaceae > Zymoseptoria > Zymoseptoria crescenta. The sequence goes on along the minus strand of JALRMM010000070.1, from coordinate 61,319 downwards.
GTAGCTATTATGCCTTAATCCGTCCTTGTTTATACTCTTACCTAAGCTAGCACTAGTATATATTAACATAACGAAGTTTAGTATTAAACTTTCCTGCTTTAGACTATATTATCCGTAGACTTTGCCTGTTTCTATAGAAGAGAACTATAATATCCTCTTCTAGCTTAAGGCCGAGATCTCTAAAGAGTCTCTACTACTAGATTAGTTCTAATCTAGCATAAGAAGCTGTAAGAAGCTCTGCTTCTATACTTAACTTTATTACTATACTTTGTCTACATGCCTTCTAATTAAGAAGACTACTAAATAATATAAATAGCTATCCCTTAGATAACTTCCTAGTTTAGAGTTAATCTCTAAAGAATGTATTAGATGTAGTAAAGAACTTATAATAGTATGCTATTATATTATTAAGCTTAGATTCCTTAGTAGAGTACTTAAGATAGTACTCCTTTATATATAGAAGAAACTATAAGAAGTATAAAGATATCGTAGTATATAGAACGCTAGCTAGTAATCCTACTAGTAATAAAACTAATTCTTGCTATTGTTAAGTTACATATACGTGCCTCCTAATATACGACTATGCGTTACGTAAGCGACATTCGCCGCTACGCTCGGCGTCGCATTATCTAACGACCTTACCTAAGGTCTAGAGCTAGGCTATGCCCTAGCTTTCCCTAACAATTATCTCCCTCCTCCGAAAGAGACGTCTCGGCTCCTACGACCGTCTTACGTCCGGCCTACCGAGCGTAGGCCTAGTCTTTATCCGGGGCTGCTTTCTTTATTAACTTCTTAATATAGCGTTTATATCGCAACGCGCACTTGTTTACGTATGTTAATTATTGCTTACGGCTCTACTAGTAGTAGCTATGTTTTAGCGGGTTCTTTATAGTTAAGGCAACCGCCTATAGGTAGAAGTTGTTAATGTTTTCGTTTGTAAAGTTTTCCTTTCCTCCTCTTTAACTTTATTAACGCTCCTCTCCTACGAATAGTACTATAAACTCTAATAATTCTTAATCTCTCCGTAAGCGTACCGTATGCCTCTATAATCTTTTATTAAGACGTAAGCTTTCTACTTACGAGCCGCTTATTATATATATACATATCGTAAGTACCCCGTAAGCGACTCGCAATGCCTCTACGAGTCTAGCGTACGCCGGCTATTATACTAAACCTTCCCCCGCGTACCGTCGAGGACTACTACGGTAAGGTAGTACTAATATATAAGCGCTACCTACGCTATACGCACGATAGTATACCGGCTTCCCTTCTTCGATTCTTATAGGTATAGTAAGCTAACCGCATACGTATAGCTAATAAGTACCTATATGACGGCAACATAACTGCCGGCAATAAGCGCAAATACTAGCGCTATAAGAAGAATAACTATAGCTACGAGACTATCGAGTATCCGGACCTTAAGCTATAGGCGACTTGCCTACTAGAGCTTCGCGCCGAGGCGGCTAAGTACTAGCTTACTACTGACGACGCGTAGTACCTCTAAGAGCGCCTAGAGTCGGTAGGTGCCGACGTCGGTCGTATCCTTAAGATTAAGGAGGCGAATAGCGGGAAGTACGTAGGTAGGTTAGCGACCCCTCGTAAGATAGGCGTAGGTAGGTTAGTAGGCGAAAGCTCCCGACCTAACCTCCTTCTTACGTAGGGCGACACTGCTACTACTAATACTATGTTCGAGCTCTAGTACGAGGTAAGCTAGCTTCTCGATTACTTGTTAATTACTCTACTAATGCTTTTTATAGTCTCTCCGCCTATAGGGCGCTACCGCGCCTACTTTCGAGGTAGCCGCCGCCGCCTTTGCCTACGATAGTAGTACTTAGGTAGAGACGCTACCTTACGGCTAGGAGAACATCGAGGTAGAGGAGGAGGATAACAATACCTAAGCCGGGCAAATAGCCGGCTCTTCCTATACTTCTAGGTAGCTTACCTCTAGTGCTACGCCCGCTTATCGCGGTACTAGGGAGTTTTTTTTCCTATTAAATAAAGGCTTTTTTCCTCTATGCTTACCTCTTCTGCCTCTTCTGTCTCTTAGGTCCTTTTATAATAACCTTGTTCTTACGTAACTCCTATGCTTCTATTAGGTTAGCCGTACCCTCGCATTCCTTAGCTATCTACTAGCTATTATATTCCTTAGGCTAATCCTTCTAGTGCATAAAGTAGAACTTCCGATCCTTCGTTGTACCTAGGATCTCCTCGACCTCGTAGTCGCCTATTTTGTCTATAATAGGTATGCTAGCCTTATAAGACGAACCTAGGCGGTTACGCTATAGTTCGAGGTAGCTAACGTAGAACACGTTATAAATACGCGAGTTACTTAGGAGCGCTAGGCAATACGCCTACGATCTAACTACGTCTATTACCCGGAAGGGGCTAAACTATTTGGGTCCTAAGGTCTTTTTAGGCATCTTAAGCTTTAGGTTCTTCGTCGATAGCACGACCTTATTACTAATACTAAACTACTTTAGCTTGTGATTTTTGTCGTAGTACTTTACTTAAGACTCGGCTACTTTCCCCTAGCGTTCCTTAAGCTTCTTATATGTCTCCTTTAAGCGTGTTGCTACATTAATTGCTACGGGCGTCCTTCCCCTAGGAATCTTGCCTCGAGATTCTATAGTAAGGGTAGGATTCTACCTATATGCAACGTAGAAGGGACTTATGCCTAACGTAGGGTGTTTACTATTGTTATACGCGAACTCCGCCTATACTAACAATTTAGCCTAGTTATCCTAAAACTCGCTGCAATAGTAGCGTAGGTATTGTTCTAGTGTCTAGTTAGCTCTCTCTATCTACCCGTCCGTCTACGGATAGAAGGCTATAGATAGCCTACGAGTTATATACGACTCGTAGTAGAAGTCGCTCTAGAACTAGCTCGTAAATAGAGATCCTCTATTACTAACAATGCCTCTAGGCACTCTATAGTGCTGCACAACTTTATCTACTAAGAGCTTCGCAAGCGTTATAGCTATGTAAGTCTTGTCTATTAGGATGTAGATATTTATTTTCAAGTAGCGGTCGACTATTATAAGGATAGTAGTATAAACTCGACCGTCTCTTATGCTTAGTGGAAGGTCTATAATAAAGTCTATTAATAACTCTTACTATAGACCGTCCGGTAAGGGAAGCGTATATAACTCGCTATAGGGTCGATGCCGATGCGCTTTAGATACTTAACAAGTTAGATAGGTAGACACGTACTCTATTACTTCCTCGTCTATACCCGGCTAGAAGTACTTCCTCCTTAGAAGCGCTAATACCTTAGCTTTACCGAAGTGTCCTACTAGTGCGTCGTCGTAATGTATACGGGTTACCTACTTCCTTAATACGAGGTCGCTAGGTACCTAGAGTTTCTTACCCTTATATAGTAGGCTACCGACTATTAAGAAGTCCGCATATAGTCCCTTTACGGGGTGCTTACTACACTCCTCGTTATGCTTCTATAGTATACTAATTATTCCTTTTAGTATCTTAGATAGTAGCATATACGCCTACTTATCTAAAACCGCTATACGTACGACCCTTATAGGTAACGTAGGTAGGACGCTTGTCCTTAGGACGGCTACTTAGGGGATTAACTTCTACTGCTCCTTATAGGTAATAATGATCCTCCTTATAAGGGGATAGCCTCTAGCCGCCTTATCGGTTGCCTAGTACGCTAACTTGTTCTATAAGGTTAGGAGTAGCGTGCTTACCGCTTGCTTCTCGGTTACGTAGTCCGGGCGCCTTAATAGCGCATCGGCTAGGTTAGTCTTCCTAGCTCGATACTTAATTACAAAATCGAAGGGCGCTAGAAAGACAGCCTATCGAGCTTGTCTACTATTTAGCTGTTTTACCGATATAAAGCCCTTTAAGTTAGCGTAGTCGGCTAGCACCTGAATTATATACGGTGCGCCTTCGAGGTATAGTCGCTACTACTTAAAGCACTCTACTACGGCTAGTAGCTCTTAGTTATGCACCTTATAGTTGCATTTAGTAGGGATTATCTTTCTCGACTAAGAGGCGATAGGATGCTACTACGAGTCGAACTCTTATAACATAATTCCCGCTAGCGCGTAGCCTAAGGCGTCGGTCTCTAGCCTTAGCTTCCTTATAGGATTATAGTGCCTAAGCACTAGAGCCGAGGTAAAGGCGGACTTTAACTAGGTAAACGCCTACTCTTCGGCTGCTCCCTAGTTAAGGTTCCTAGGCTTCTTACCCTTCTTTATCCCCTTTAACTAATTAGTAAAGGGCTTAACAATCTTGGAGTAGTACTTAATAAATCGCCGGTAGAAACCGGTAAATCTAAGGAACTACTAGATGTCTACGTACGTCTTAAGAGTTAGCTACTCCGAGACTACGGTTACCCTACTAGGGTCTATCTCGATCCCTTTAGGCGTAACTACGAATCTAAGGAAGTCTACCTTTTGCTAGAACTAGAAGCACTTCTTAGGACTAGCAAAGAGGGCGAACTTCTGCAGTCGCTTAAGTACCTCTCTTATAGCTCGTATATGTTCCTTACGTGTCTTACTATAGATAAGGATATTATCTAAGTATACTACACAAATCTAATTAACTAACCTACTTAGGGCGTAGTTAATATATCCCTAAAAGGTCGCTAGAGTATTAGTTAGGCCGAAAGGCATAACTAAGTACTTAAAGTAACTATAACGCGTATAGAATGCGGTCTTCTAGCGATCCTCTTACTTAATAGGAATGCGATAATACGCATCCTTTAAGTTAATAGTCGTGAAATACATGCACCCTTATAGGCGATCGAGGGTCTTACTAATTAACAGTAGCGGATGCCGGTTTTTTAGCGTAATTGCGTTTAGTCCTCGATAGTCTACGTATAAGCGAATAGTACTATCCTTTTTAGGGACGAACAGGATAGGAGCACCCGCCTCGCTAGTAGACCGCTAGATCCACCTATGCTTAAGGGCTTTTTGGATATACTCCTCGAGCATCTTTAGCTCGGTCTAGGACTAATAGTACATCGCCTTAAAGGGGGGTTTCTTGCCCTCTTCGAGGTCGATTATATGCTCCACGTCTGTTAGTAGCCTACTTAGCACCTAATTAGAGCCTACGAACACGTCTTTAAAATCTTTATACTCCTTAGGGAGTTCTTCGATAGTAATAGCTATACCCGTATCTATCTCGACTCGGCGAATAGTTACTATATAGACCTTATCGCTTCTTTTTAAGTCGTCTATAAATTGGAATGCTTCTACTATGTCCACGCCCTACGACTCGGTTAAGTATAACTATTAGTTATATGCACTGTTTACTAGCATACTCCTCTAGGCCCTCTATAGGTTACCGAGAATAAGGGCCTTGTCTTCTATGTTAATAGCGTAGAAGATTGCTTCCGAGGTGCGAACTAATTACTTAGAGTCTACGAGCTTTAAGCGAATCTTATACGCACTATAGTAGTAGCTCTTAGTGCCTTTGTTCCCCTAGTAAGCACCTACGTATAGTAGCGTAGCGTTCTTAATGCGCTCTAACCCGTGCTTTAGTATAAAAGATTATAAGACGACATTTACGTCCGCATAATTATCTAGAAGGAAGTCGGCTATTGCCTCGCCTATAGGCGAGACGACCTTACCTCGCTTACGAGACGTACGTCTTGAATTAACTAGAATCTTAAAGCCTAGTCGCGATCCTTTCCTAGGCCTCTTCTATTTTTTAACTTCTTCGTCTAGCTTTACTCCGGCTCCTCGTCTACTTCTAGCTTACGCACCTCTACCTTCTTATTTAGGCAGTGTGGAGCAATGTAGCCTTTCTTACTATAACTATAACATTTAGCCTTAGCTATCTATTCCCGGTTACGATTATTGCCTAGTAGTAGACCTACGTTACGGTTGCCGCTAGCCTACTAATCGCTCCGTAGGCTACGAGGTAGAGGTCCGGAGTTCTCTTAATTCTTCTTCTCGAAGCGGTTCTTCTTATCTAGCCTACTCGGCGCTTATAAGACGGTAGCGGCTCTCTTGCCGGCCGAAGCTCCTATGCTTTTAATCCGAGTAGCTAGGCTAACTAATTCCTACCTAGTAGTAGGGATAGTGTAATACTTAATAATAGTGTCTCGTAATACTAGCGATAGCTTTACGAGTAGGTAGCGGATCTTCTACGCCTCCGTGTAGTTACCTAGCTAATCTTCCAAAATAGTTAGCTTTATCGCGAACTTCTGGACGGTCTAGTTATCCGCTTAATAAGCCTTCTTATATTCTAAAGTAACGTCTAGTATACGGTTTACTAGATCTCCGACTACGTCTTATACGAAGGTACGGAAGTTGTCGAAAGTTATACGACGAACATCCGCTATACTATAGTTCTAGTGCTACTTCTCTTACGGGTCTCCTACGAGGTATATAACCCTATATAGGATCTTCTCCCTCTCTATCGAGTATATATCTACCGAGAGCTTAAAAATAAGTTCGAGCTCGCGGAGGAATTATCGACTCTTAGTAAAACTCTCTCCCTTAAAGTTCCTTAGCTCTTTTAATTTCGGACGCGAGGCTAGGCCCCTCGTAAGCGGTACTCCGGCGCTTAGTAGGCTTCCTAACTAAGCTATCGACAACGATGTTCGATAGAGTCCGCTATAGCGATAGAGCCGTTATCTCCTATTCCTAGAGTGCTTCCGTCCGGCGGTTCTATAGCGGCTATACGGCGTAACTCCTATACGCGGACGCGAGCGTTACGTAAGTAAAGCGCCGCCGAAAGCCTTACCACTTCCTAATCTAGCTTATTAATTTCCATCTCTATATCGGGAACCGATATAGATAATTAGTTAGATAGTGCTACCGACCCTAGTCGTTCGCTTATAGCTCGCTAGGGAGGAGTAGGTAGCTCGCTAGTAGGTATCTCGTCCGCTATTAGATTCTATAGACTCCGAGCTCTTAGAGAAGAATTAGAATTGTAAGAAGTATAAAGATATCGTAGTATATAGAACGCTAGCTAGTAATCCCACTAGTAATAAAACTAATTCTTGCTATTGTTAAGTTGTATATACGTGCCTCCTAATATACGACTATACGTTACGTAAGCGGCATTCGCCGCTACGCTCGGCGTCGCATTATCTAACGACCTTACCTAAGGTCTAGAGCTAGGCTATGCCCTAGCTTTCCCTAACAGAAACTTAATGTAGTAATCTACAGCCTTTAGATATTCCTTCGTTAGATTCTATAGGAATTAGGATAGTACTAAGATAGCCTTTATAATATTAGGTCTTGTCTAAGTTGCTACCTAGTTAAGAGATCTAACTCTTCTTTAGTAGCCTCTAACTTCTTCTAGTAAAGCTTGCACCCCTTTAGGAGCTTTTACCGCCTAAAAGTTATATAGTAGGGGTAACTCTACTCCTCGTCTAATCTAACTTCTAGAGTTATCTATAACCCTAATATTAAAGGAGGTAGAGATCTTCTCTAAGTAAGCTTGCTAGGAGAGCTAGAGTTTCCCCTATACTTTGTCCCTAATAACTTTAATACTAACAAACTACTTAAGATCCCTTAGATTATTTATATTATACTTCTTATAGAGATTTCTTTTAAACTCCTGCGTAGTATCCTTGTCTTTTAGATAGTATAGGAGAATAATGTTATTAACATAATAGAAGATAATAATCTTTTAATCCTAACTAATATATAGACAGTTTATATTCTATATTAGGCGAAGGCTAAGCCCCTTAAGGGTCGTAGTAAAATAACTAGCCTAGAGTATTAGTAACTCTTTAAGCCTATATAGAGCCCTTAAGAGTTTGTATACTTTGCCTAGTTCCTTAAACCCGTCTAGCATATGTACGTATATCTTATATAGAAGTTCTACATTTAGGAATGCAAGCATAGCATCTATTTGCTCTGCCTTATATCTAAACTTAGCATAGATAGCTATTATTAGTCTAAATACTTTAGCCGCAAGAGTCGAGGCATATAACCTATAAGTTAGACTCTTATCTATGCTTAGGATTACTATCTTACGGCCTATAAGGCTAATATAGGTAGAAAGCTCGTAGTATGCCTTAATTAGGTCCTACTAGGCAACATTTGTTATAGTCTAGACAAACTGCAGTCTAGTACAGAGGTTATATACATAAACTATATATATATGCCTATTATATATAGGAGGGAAGTATACCTAGTCTATTGTAATATGCCTATATAGAGTCTTTATTGCAGCATTATGCTTTCTTGGTCTTCTAGAGATAAGCTTTTTCCCCTTTAATTATATATAGGTCTAGCATTTAGCGGTTATTAGAATAATACTCTAGGTTAGGTCCTTCTTGTCTTTAATAACCTTAATACTAGTAACTTGCTTAAGGATTGCTTAAATCCTCTTAGGTCTAGTATGTCTAAAGACTTTATAAAGCCGCCTAAGAGTAAGCCTCCTTAGGGGTCTGCTTCTCTTTAATCTTGCTACTATAAGCCTTGCAATGTATGCTTTGTACTTTAATATATTAGTTATTCTATCCTTAACTTAGTCGGATAGTTAGAAGGGCTACTACTTAGGAGTCCTATCTAAGTTCCTCTACTAGACTAGTAGTACTAGTATATCTAGACTAACAATCTTTGCTCTATAATCTAGAAATAGGAAGTCCCTTGTTAGTCTTATAACTCTAAGCTACTTCTTTCCGTTCCTATATAGGCAATTATCTAGTTTATTTAACCTTAAGCTACTATTATAGCATTTAGTGCCTCCTATAATATTTAGGTAATATCTAGGCATATATAGGCATTATTAAAGCTCTATCTAAAAGCGCTTGCTATAAATAGTTCTAAGTGGAATATATGCAGTCCTAACTGCAATAATAGGAATTCGTATGTTTCCTAATGTAACTTTCTTATTATTTAGAATTGTATAAACCTTAAAGTTTAATCTCCCTAGGTAGTTAATAATATAGCAATTTAATCCTAGATCGTATAAGACATACTCTTTAAGCTTAAATCCTTCCTAGGTATGGTTAATTAATGCTACTTTAGGGCTTATTATGTTTTAGAAGTAGATAAGAGCAAAGATCCCTCTTCCTACATCCGATTCTAAATCGTTATTCTAGGTATTCCCCTTAGAAGAGGAGTGTCTATAATGCTTTCTAAGAATATCTGTAGCTAGTAGGTCGTTAAATTTCGTTACAGATCTTCTATAGTACTTCTTATTATTCCTTAAGTACTTCTTATAGTTCTTAAGCTTTGCATTCTAGGCCTTGGTTTTCTAATCCTTATAGACTGCCTTACGCAGTTTCGTATTTATAACTATATATTTGCTACGTAAAGAGCAGATGTTTTTCCCTATAGCCTTAGTAGTCAAGGCTTTATATATAATTAGCTTGTATTTGTTTTGCTTTAGCCGGCTTGAAGAGACTTATAAAGATCTAGGCCTTAAATTAGATACTTTCCTCTAATAAGGATTCTCTTATCTAGATCTGCTTCCTATTATAGTATTAGAAGAGTCCTTAGTATAAGTTAGTTTAATCTCTTTTATATAAAAGGCTATTTTCTTCTACTAGTAAGTTCTGTTCCTCTCGTAGGTTCTATAAAGAGTTATTATTAACTTAAGTAAGAAGTTACTATAATTCTCCTAAATTATAATATTACGGTATAATGCTATTGCAGTTGCCTATTTACTATCTAAGATTCTTACTGCATTTAGGAACCTAGTTTCTAGTTTAAAGTTAGTAAATCCTGCTACTTTAACTCCTAAGGCAATCCAGACCTATTTATAAAGCTAGTTCTCTATGTTCCTAGACTACTTCCCTTTCTTAAGCTTAGTTAGGTTATTACTAAGGATTCTTCTGCCCTACTCCCTTATTAGTGCAAGACTCGCTTTAATCCTTTGCATTATATTAGACAATATCTAATTATCTATATCTATTAGGTATTTAATAGCTTTTCTTCCTCTTCTAAAAGGAGTTATACTCTTCCTTATCTAGCTTAAAGCAATCCTAAAGGATTATATATACCTTAGATTTAGATATCTCTAATAGTAGTATTATTAGTCGCCTTAGCTCCTCTAGCTCTAGAAGCCTTATACTCTTATAGGCCTTATACTATTCCCTAAGAGCTTCTTCTTTGTTAATTACTAACTAAAGTAGCTCTGCTTATTGCCTTACTCTTTTCTATGTAGCTATTTCGCCTAGTAGAGCTAAGGATTCTCTTTCTATAGCTCTAGTCGGCTTAGTAGGTTAGGTAGTTCTAGAGGCTCTAGCTAATCTAGAAGCTTAAGGTCTTCTACTAAATCCGGTGCTTCTAGAGGTTCGGTTACCCTAGTTAGAGTCTTAAGGCTGTTCCCTACTAATTGCTCCTCTAAAGTTAAACTTTAGGGCAGGCTCTATATTAGGATTAGCGTACTTCTAGATATCTAGACTCTTAAGGTATGTCTTAGTAGACTTGTACTAGAGGTAGTAGTGCTTAGTAATCTTAAGCTTTAGGCGAGCTTAAGTAGTTAAGGATAAAGATATCTTAAATAATCTTAATAATAGGATAGTTTAAAGTTCTAAGGAATTATTACTCCCTTAGAGATTAGATTTGCTGCTATCTTATAGGGTTTAATAGCTTTCTATGTCCTCTAAGGACCTTAGAACTGTCGGTGTATTCGTTTAGAAAGCTCTAATATTGCTATTATTGCAGTATATAGGTTACTCTAACGTCTTCTAAGCGGTATATATCTCCTTTAGGAAGTTCTTACTCTATTCGGAGATCTTTTGCTCTTACTAACCTCTTAGTAAGTCTAATTTAGCTAGCGGTATAAGGATCCCTTTTAGGCTAGCTCTAATGCTATTTCTAGTAGTAGTAAAGTTCTCTTATACGAACCGGGCTTATAACTATTATATTTAGCGATTAGTGGGATAAATGTAGACTGTTACTATAAGACATAAGGTAATTAATTTCTTAATTACTATATCTACTAGCTTAAAGGAAAGGTGTAATCTCTACTACACTTGCTAAGAGATTACCTAACTATTGTTAGGTAATCTTACCTGTATAACAGCTAGAAAGGGAAAGGAACATGCTAAGCCGGGGACGCAAATGCGAATGCGATAGCGCCCTAAACGTAAGTTTGGGCCACTACGAGGTATTTAGCTATTTTGTTACGTGCATATTAATATTACTCTATTAAAATACCTCCTATTGTCTATATATTACTCTTAATGCGTCCTATCGTAATCTTAGTATGTGTCCGTATTCTTATATACTATTAATAAGCAGTAAGTAACTTACAACACTAGTAAGTAGCCGTTTCTTCTTATAAAACTTCTACTACCGTGCTCTCTTTTTAAACACTACTACTACTACTACTACTCTCTATGCTCTTGCCCACGATCTTATGCCTCCTTAGACTGCTCTTAATACGTAAAAAGGCTTCGATATTAACTCCGTTACGCCGTACGATATACGCGAGGACTCCTTACTACCGCTAGCCGTTATACGCGACGACTTTATATTACTACTCCCCCCTATGCGCGTAGACTTACTACCCCCTATACGCGTAGACTCTCTAGTAAGCGTTACGAATACCGCTTTACCGCTACTATTGCCTTTAGCTCTACCTATCGAGCTCCGTACCTACCGTATACTAACTACCGCTAATTAGAAAGCTCCGTAATATATTAGCGTCGTAAACTAGAAGGAAGCCCTTACTAAAGCTTAATTAAAAAATGCGAAGGTCCGGAGGAGTAGTCGTTAGACGCTTATACAATATAATTACGTAGGACGAGTGTAGGAGATAGAGGAAGGTAAGTTTAATCTAGGCGACTCGGCTTAATCTTAACTAATTATCCTAGGACAAGCTGTGTACTCGCCTTATAGGCTCTACATTAATACGAATTACGTCTATCGCGCCTATAAGGACAACTCCAAGCTTACGACTTATGGATATTGCTTTAGCTATAGTAAGGCTAACTACGGCGCTAGGATTACGGTAAAAGAGGAGTTAGATGTTAAAGATAGTCTTAGTATTATAGATAAAGGAGCAAAGGTAGCGGCATTATAGTCGGAGGTAGCGGACTTAATAGAGGCAAATATAGAGTTAGCGGACAAGGTTAATAGAATAATGCGTAACATTATCCGTATTAAGGAGATATATAAGACTAAGATTAATAGACTTCGTAGTAAGATTAAGGGCAATAAAGATGCGCTTAAGGCTAAGATTAGAGAGCTTAAGGAGAGGCATCTATCGTTGTTAGAGACTAATAAGCTTTTTAAGGCTCGTTAAGCGGCATTGGAGTAGAAGTAGCTAAGATTACACTAAGATACGATAAGATTAGCTCTCGAGCTGCCGAATAATACCTATTTTTATACTTAATATTAATGCTAAGCTACCTATGCTTCTAATCCTATATACCTCTATCCCTATGCATTCTATACTAAGATTATATTAACCTTCGCTCTTAGCCTTCTTCTACGTTAGTAGTCGCTTTCTTCTACTTCTACGTAGCCTATTAACCGTAGGCTCTTTAATAACAGGCTCCTTAACGACAGGCTCCTTAATAACAGGCTCCTTAATACTAGGCTCGCCTACGTCTACCTCCGGCTTAATAGGCGTGTTTACGATCTTAGAGCGCTCTTATACTAGCGTAAGGGCTAGTATCGCAGCTAATAGCTTATAATTAACTAGGCTAGCCTCCCTCTAGCTAGCCTCCTTCTAGATAGCCTCTATCTTTGTTAAGGATAGTTATGTCGCTCTCGTATTAGCTACTCCGGAGGACGCTAAGGATACTACTACCTTAACCGGCGTCTATAGCGGTAGTAATGCTACTGCCTTAACTAGCGTCTATAGTAGTAGTAATGCGGCTAGCCTAGACTCGTCCGCCTTCTCCTTAGCTCGTCGTGCAACGGCCGCTCTAGCTTAGGCTATAGTATCCTACGAGCTAGAGGCGGTATTAATATCGTCGTCGAGGATAATAAGGGAGTCGTTAATTCTTACTAGTAAGGACGACTAGAGCTCTAAGCTAGTAGCACGTTTGCTAGTCCTCGAGGGACCGGCGGTAGGCACTATCTTAATAGAGTTAGCAACGGCGGCTCTAATAGCGAGATTAGCGCTAATATCGTCGTCGTTACTACTAAGAGCGGCGTACGTAGCGATCTTATAGGCTAGCTAGTTGTCCTTGTCTAGCTGCTTGCCCTTGCCCTTACCCTTACCCTTGCTAGTAGTAAGATTAGAGCTAAGAGTAGCGCTCTTGTTAGCGGTAGTAGCGAGCTCCTTAATAAATTCGTCTACGTCCTTCGGCTTAGTAGACGACGGCGTAAATAAACCGTCCGGTTTCTCTACTCTACTATCCTCGTATATACGCTAGCCTAGTAGGTATATATAGCTAGCCTTAGTAGTACGTAACGCCAGATCGTCCTTATATATACGGACATATCCCCCTCGGCGGTTATAGCGTTTATCCGTATTAACGAGTAGGGTAACGTATACGGTCGCCTTAACGAGCTTAATCGTATTGTTAGTAATAAAAGGGCCTAACATCCGGATAATATTAGTAGATATAGTGCTCGTATAGCCGGGTTTAACGGGTTAATAGAGGTCGTTATACCTAATAGATAGGAAGTAGTCGTAATATAGACGCCGGCGTACGCGGTTTTAAGTATAGTAGCTCTTACCGAGGAGGTATTTAAGTAGCTAGAATCGACGCTCTTCCTTTAAGATAGTACTAAGAGCAGCGCTTATCTCGTCTACGATGCCTTAGCTAGTCTACTCGAAGGGATCGGTCTGTCCGCTATACTCCGGCACCGCATTACTAGTAGTTACCTTAATAGTATACATCGTATATGTAATGCTAACCTCCTATAGAGTCTCGACCTACGGTCTACTACGTTTGGACTTAGCTAGAGGCGATAATAATAGATCGGCTTTACTTAAATAGGGCACCGTTAATATAGCATTAGTAGTAGTAGTAGCTTAAGTAGCGTAGGCGACTAATAGATTGCGGCTACTAGTATTAGTAGGGCGAGTGTGCTTCTTGGAAGTGCTCTATCGAACTAGATTAGCACGACCGGACTAAATAACGCTATATCCTTTATATGCGCCGGTACTAGGGTTACTTACTAGAGTAGTAGAGGCGATAGTAGTAATCTTAGTGCGTGTCTTAGTGCTTAGTAGATTTCAGCTATAGTTACTATAGTACTTTGTAAGTCTAACGTAAGGAGTTCTATCCTCTATATAGAACTTTATAAATGTAGGCATAATTAAGGATTAATTAAGGGATAATTAAGGACTAATTAGGGGATAATTAAGGAGGCGGAGGAAGTAGAGGGCAAGGAAAAGGCGGAGGACGGGGAATAAGTAGAGTTTTTATTAAGGAGGCTATCTACTATACGCTATCGATCTTAGCGTAATCCTAGCCGTTATCTTAATTATAGAGTAAAGCCGTTCTCTACGAATACCTACCTTGTGCGATCTCTTAGCTATAGGCCTATACCCTATACTAACGTCTTAAACTCTACTAATACACTACCGGCGGCTAAATGCGCGGTAGCTATAGTACGGAGATAAAGATATGTAATAATATAGAGCTTATTACTAGTAGTAGTAGACTCCTTACTAGTTATCTTAGTAGGGAGTTTAGCGGAAGCGAGTACGTAGTTAATCTAATATATAGTAGCTACCGGAAGATACGAAACGAGGTCTATATATATATATTAGCACTTGCCGCCGGTATGACCTAATAGCCTAATCTCGGTATAGATCTTAGCTAAATCCCTAGCTAATCGTATACTTACCGAACTCGTCCTTCCGGTCGATTATCTCTTATATCTCTGGATACGTAGTATTAAGGGCGATGCTATATAGCTCGGTTCCCTTTAACTCTAGATAGTTATAGAGCGTATTCGGAATACTATTAACATAGCTAGGGATCTTCGTATACTTCTAGATACGGTAGCGATTATAAGTTTTAACGAACTTCTAGATAGTATATCGAAGGATTAGTATATATATAGCGAGGAAAGCGATACGGTTAGCCTTTTAATCCTCGTTATAGTAGCGAGTATTACGTATCTCGATAAAGAAGTTACGCTACCTATTAAACGCTACCGTCGTACCGAGTCCCTAGAAACGTTTAATCGTATTGTTACCCTTACTAGTTATATACTAGAAGCCCTCGTTAAAGCGTAGTTAGTAGCCTTCTTAGTACTTACGGAAGTAGAGATAGGCGTCTACTATTATTAGAGTCTTAACGCCGTAGTTAGTACGTATAATCTATATATATCGTTAGAAATCGAGGACAATATACTAAGATATGTACTAAGATCCTAACCTATAGCGTCCGTTAGAGCTTACTAACTACGCCAAGATATTAATAGAATACTAAGAACTTCGTCTTAGCTATAGTGCCGATATAGGCCTATATAATCCTACGTAAATATATATTAATATAGTAATAGAACTAAATACCAAATATCTCTAGCTTATAATATATATCTACTAACTATATATACTCCGGACCCTTAGCTTTTAGAAAATAAGAACGTATATAGACTTACTTACTAATGCGGCATACTTGAAATAGTATAGGATTTAAGCGGTAGGTAACGCTAAAGATCCGGTCCCTATATATATAGTTTAGCACTAAGATTAGTACTAAGAGCGCTAGAATTAAGACCTTCTAATAAGCCTAAACTCCTTCCGCATCTCCCTAATAAGGTTACGATATCCGTAGTCCTCTAGCGCTCCACCCTAAATTACGCTAATTAATATGCCCTTAATAATCTCGTCGTACGTCGGCCTATCCTCCTTAGGAATCCTTTAGTAGAACCCTATAGACTTCCTTAACTTAACGAACTACTACTTCGAGAGCTTGAAGCCGTTAATCTATAGGATCCGGTAGCATATATTATCGTTCTTATCCGTGCCCTAGAACAGCTCCTTAATCCTTATACGTAGGCGCTCTTTATTATAGTTACTAAGATTATTCCTACGTAGCCTCGTTATAATCCCCTAAGTAGCGATCTACCTTCTAAACAAGCGACCTAATATATCTACCTGTTTATGCTCTCTTAGCTATACTCTTATAGCGTCGTAGCTTAGTCCTAAGACGTATAGTAGAAGCTTAATTTCCTTATAGAGGTAGTTATAGTTAGGTAGTAGGCGTAGTATAGCGAAGAGTATATAGGATTAGTTAAGATTACCGCTAAGAGGGCGTAAGCGCGATGAAAGCGTGTATATAAGGGTATAGCGATAAAAGCGTATATATAAGGGTAGTAGGGACGTATATTCGTAAGGGTAGTAGCCGTAGTACGAGGCTTAGCGACGGTAACGACGGCAATAGTATAGCGACAGTGTAACGAGTGGTGCTGTGTGTGTTGATTGATATCTATATATAGCGATATCGTCAAAGATCTAATTCATTAAATTGGAGGTAGTGGCCTAAACTGCGGATTAGGGCGCCATTATGCCTCGACCAGTCGTTCTGCTCGCTCGCTGGAGGATCCTCGCACTTGCCGGGATGTCATGATAGAATACGGCCGCCTTCTTCCGACGACATCTCCTCATCTCATCCTCATCAACACCACTTCGCCCCTGCCCTCACGACTCACCACACTCTCTGGCGGCGTTGCGTTTACGATGACATCAGCACGGCAATAGAGCATAGCAGAGAAATGTTGATGATCATCAGGCACCGCCTCGGAGTACCCTGAACCCACGGGGATCATGGCTTCAAACCCATGCAGTGACAGAGCCGTGGTCCTCCGAGAGTCCGAAGTGCCGAAGCATCGTGCGCATCGTTGCGACGTTGTCACCTTCAGACGATCTTGTTGGAACCGCGACGGCATTCTCCTCGCCCTGGTTTCGATCTCGATCTTACTGTACAACCGTGACGAGCTCCGTCCAATGCCGTGCTGATGCCGCCATGATCCGGAACCGCTGCGTCTTTCACGGTCTCAGCACCGCCACGGCATCTTCCTCGATTCGATCTGGGGCCTCCGAGCCAAGAGGCCACGCAAGAACAACCATCAGCTTGGGCAAGGACTGTGCCATCCTGGTCGTGCTCATGGTCATCAAACCACCCATGCCAGAATGCCTGAGTGACGTCCGGCAGAACACGGCGGCTCTGCGATGTGCTGCCAAATATACTTGCACATCCACGAATCGATGATGCAACGACCATGTTGACACTCGTTCGTCAGGCTGCTTCTCTGCAAATGTTCCGATCGCATGCACCTTGATACCACGGGCCGGCCGGTTCACTGCACATGGTTCCGCCCGGGCTTCGTGTGTTCCCACGCAGGCATTTCTAGAATCTACTCCGGAAACGCTCGCAAAACGATGGCACGGACTGCGATGTGCTCACGTCCTACTTGGCAGTGACGAAATAGAAGGACAGAGCCTGGTGTGCACTGTGAGGACGAACATAAAGAGCCGCTTCCCATCGGGCATTCTCAGCACAATCATCCTTCCACCACCATCGCCACCACTACAGCATCAGCATCGACACCCACCAACACCAACCCAACACTTCAATCAACATGCAGTTCACTCAAGTCACTGCCCTCGCGGCCCTCTTTTCCGCCTCCGCCTTTGCCATCGCTCTTCCTCAGCTGCCGCCCACTCCCAACGGGAACCACGCAGGCACCGACAACGGAAACAACGTGTGCGGTGGGACAACCCCACCCACCCTCGTCACCAGCCAAGGACTTGCGCCCAACAGGAACGACTGCCAGCAACTCAAGAACAACCTCGCGAACGAGCACAGTACCGTCACCATCACTGGCATATACACTGCCGGTTACTACGGCACTTGCCAGCTTTCCCTCCATGTCCGAGGCGGCGGGTCGGCCAAATTCGGAAGCGACGATGGCAACGACCTCACTCAGACCGCGCTGGACAATTGGCAGGATGGTGCCTCAGAATACAAGGGCACCCTCACCACCGGCGTCAGTGCCTCGGTCCCTTGCGACAACGCCAAAGGCGGCACCCAGGTCCAAGTCGACTGGAGCTTGGCATACCACGACCCAAACAACCACTGAGCAGTCTCTCGACGGTGCAGTCTCTCCAAGAATCACCTGGTTTTATGCGTGCGCAGACTACCGGGCAGCGACAATATCATGGAGGAGAGATTTTGCAGAGAGTGTGAGGTTCGGATGAGACTTTTGCAGAGAATGAATTGGGGATGCGGTGACGATGAACGGGATATAATGAGGAGGAAACGCTTTACTCGCAGGCTTGACACACTTTCTCCATCAACGTTCGTTCCTTACTTGGTGGTAGTGCAATTGGACGAATGCAAACCTGTGACATACATGATCTTCCGCCTTTTACATTCCCGCTCACTGTTCTTGATGCATGAAGACCCACGTTGATTGCTGTTGAAGACAATCCCGACCACTGCAGAAGACTCACCACGTAGCACCGATTCCCGGGTGCGCCAATCGTTTGAGACTTCAAGATTAATAGAATACCCCGCCCTTACGAGGAAATCTGCCCTGAATCCGACGGTAACTCGAACAAGCCAGCCTTCCACATAAGAACATCCACGAGACAACTACTTGATCGAGACCCTGTGCGTTTTGATAGGTCCATTCCCATCTCCTTTCGAGACAAGACTCGACACCCTTTAGACAATCACGATCCTCTAGCTACCCGCGCCGGGGTCGACATATAAAGACAAAGCTGGTCGATCAATGGGTCTCAACACTCGACCGTTCTGATATACCATGAATGACCGGAAGCGTCTTGCGTCTCCGAGAGCTACTGTCGATTCCCACGATCATTTCTAGTTTTGAAGGATCCGGTAGCACTGATACGAGACGGAACCCAAGTCCATGGGATCCCGTTTCGAAACGTCTATGAGTCAGGCCTGTCTTTCACATTGAGCCGTATGCTATTTTGTTGGCAGGCTAGATGATGGTGGAACAAGACACGCTAAAGATGAGTATTGACATCCAATATGTCCTGAACGAATGCCGTCGAGCCTTCGACGACGTGCACGCAAGCACATACGACCCATCACATGGGTCGTACTACTTATTGCGACCATTCGCGCAGTCAGATTGGTCAGACATGATCACGGGAGATACCACGGAGTCACGCTCAGCCTGCCGCTTTAGGGAGGAGCGCATTGAGAAGGAGGTAGACTGCGCACTTCCTTCCACTACCACGCCTTCTCATCCCGCCATCGCGGACCGCAGAGCACTCATCCCGACGCAATGGTCTATCGCGGGGCAGCAACAATCCCACCCGATGACCTCCGCGTACGTCCCCTTGGACCAGGTTGGCCTCTCGTCGCCGAATTGCGTCGGCGGCGGGCCCGCGCACATTTCTACAACGTCGGTGGTTGGCATCACTTCCCGCTGCTGCGCCGTGGTCGCGGAGGTGCAGCACAAAATGGCAGGATTCTCGCATCAGGGGTGAGACACGGAGATGAATCGAGACGCAGCTGTTATGGTGGATCGGGTGAGGAATGGGAAGGATCTGTGCGGGAGCTCGAGGGACTTGTATGATCGGGTTGAGGGCAATAGGGATGTTCCAGGGTATGTGTTGGAGGAGTGGACAGAGCGTGGGAGGTTTGGGTATATGCTGGAGAGAGATGGGAATGATGCGGGGTTTGAGGACTGGAATGCTGCTTCATGACGATTGTGTATACTGAGCTCGTCGTCGACGATGGCTAAGACATTCGGAGTGTTTTTGCAATGCCCCATGAATCATGCTGAGAACAGTAGGAAACATTTGGCTCACGGCCTGAAAAAGCGCTGCCTTGAGTCCTGAGATCACGTCAGTACCATCGGTGTAAAAGAGGCAGAGGGCATAGACTACCTTGGATTGCGCCCAACATCGTCCTGTTGCGAATCACATCGACTTCGCGCTGCTCGAGGTATCTATTCGCATCCCCTACCAGACGAGCATCGTGGTGCTCCTGGGCAGCACTGGTCAGGCCCGGTGCAGTGACCTATATGGCCCGCAGTCAGCAATCATCTTCGATCGAATAGCTACCACATCAGCACTTACGTCCTCGGCAATAGTCCCAGGTCCCACGCCAGCCTGGATCGGCCGCTGGCTCGCCGAATGCCTGGCCGGCGAAGAGGGAGGCCACAACGCAGAAGAGCTGCAGAGATAGCTTCATCTTAGATTTCTTTGGTGTGGAGCGGAGTTCTCTAAGCTGTTGCCGGAGTGAAATTCTTCGAGCTGATGACGGAGCGGAGTTCGAGCTTGATGTTAACTGGTAGTAAAGATAGCAGGAGCTTAGGCTGGGCAGTGGAAAACATTTATATTGAGACTGATGCCGTGCGGAACTGGCTGGAAAGCAATACAAGGATGTGAACATCGGATACGAGGTGGCCGTTCGAGATCGAGGATATCGTAGACCAGGACCCCATCTTGACTCAGCGGGCGCAGTTTGTCATTTGCCTTGGACAACTTGGTTCCGCATGTTTTTGAAGGCTGCAGTTGTATGACCGACAACCATTCGAGGCCGTTTCCCGGAGTCTGGCGTATCATTTGAGATGCTGGTTAATGTCCATACAGTTCTCTTCCAGTCTCGTCCTCCACTTTCTTCTCTCGTCCAAATCTTGCAAAAGGAACTAGTGTAGATCTATTGCCTGCATCAGCGCTACTGGCGGACCTCGATCCGGGAGGGCTCAGAGCTCATGCCGCTGCTCCACGGTCAGATGCTGCTTAAACAACGTCTGCGTCGAGGCGTTCCTTTCAGCGGCCCTGGATGCTAATCGATGGATGTGCCAATAACGCAGAACAAAGCTCGCAACCCGTGGACGACAGAAGTACGAGGGTGCTCCGCGGCCCTCCTCCATTTGCATGACGGCCAGGGAGCCCAGCGATAGACTCCGACCAGAACAGGGCATGGTAGAAGGAATTTTTGATACTTTGCGCTTTGACCGTGTAGCTCATCGGCATTGATGCCGGTCCGATTCTGAGTTTGGCGTGGGATCAAGGTCAGGGGGTGTTGAACGAACGTGTGTCGCCTGGATCATGTGGTGGTCGTATCTTCGATGGTGTTGTCCTCGCCCTTTGCTTCTTCAGGACTCCAAGTTTCTGCAACTTCTTCGCAGACTGCTCTTTCGCATCCCACTCACCCGACCAAGACTGCTCTCTACTCCACATCATTAACTCCGCGGACTTCCAACCGGTCTACTTGCCTTCAGCACTTGCTCAAGACCGCATCCATCGAGCCAAGCGAGACGGCATTCCCACCGAAGCTCTTCAACCAAACTTGCAGTCCTCGGACATTCGAGCTGGGCTACGTGAGGTCGGCCCTTTCTCCTGTCATGTCGATTTGACTGGACAAAGAGAAGAGCGTTGACTTCGGGGACTGTTCTTGGGAGAATTGTTTTTGGACGCCCGTTTTGGAGGCTTATTTTGGGAGCATTGTGTTAAAGGATCGTACTTGGGTGGCCACTTCTTGCAGACCGATCTCCCGCATGTACATAATCCGACGCACCGTATCTGGTCTGAGGCGGGAAACTGAGCAGATTCCGTCATTTCCAATTCTACGTGTCTTCATGTCCCAGATGATGAGGTCGCCAGGACCCCGGCCAGCCGAAATCAGTTCAGCATGTCACTCAAGGTTGTGACGTCGAACTACAGTACAGTCCAGGATCAAGTCAACATGCCGGGTCCCCGATGATCGACCTTTTCGCTTGTTGGTCTCTCCTTCCAATTCGTGTCAACCTCAACAAGCAACGGCAGACTGAAAAGTCCACTGCAAAGAGATTCAACAGTCCCCAGCAACTCCCTCAAGTCCACCACCCACCGCTTTCCATTCAAAAATTCGCCCACCCATTCAAGATTTCCGCCGAAGATGAAGCCTGTCATGATGCTCTTCGCCGTACTCTTCGCCGGTACTCTAGCGGACTCCAACGTACATCATCACACACACCAAGAAGCTCATTCACATGACATGGAGGATCCGTTTCCACAGCAGGATGAAGGGCGATGTGTGAGTCTTTACGATCCTTGATTCGCACAGAAGCTTTACTGACCTACGTGCAAAGTCCTGCGGCGGCCCTGATTGCGGCGGCGTAAGTTTCCAATCAGCATCAGTCTTTGCTTTGCTGACCTGTTTTATCAGACAAAGAGCGGAAATGTCTACTTCCCGTGTCCGGTGGTGAAGATGCCGAAATTGTGAGGCTTGGATTATACTGGCCCCATTGGGTGCGTGAAGCCATCGGACTCGAAGAAGCCCCCCGTGAAGCGGGATGCGCCAGCCCAGAAAGACAGTGGCGACTAGTGCGCTGGAGCCATCGGGGTACGTCTGAACAGAACTCCTACCTGCCGACACTTTGCTGACATTCTTCAGGCAGCAGGTGGCGGTAATGTGGGTGCCCACCCATATGAAGGCCCCGGAAATTGCTCAAATTCGAAAGGAGGTTCGAAGCCACCTGGAGTCTATCGCTGAAGCTTGCATGAGCTCGATTTGTTCGGTCTGCATGGCAAGATATCAAAGTCGAGTCCTGGAAGCAGATGGTCCATGTCTACTGCGGCGATGGAAGAAGTGGGAAGGAGGCGCGAAGAGGTGGTTCGGAGGGGTTCGTGGTATGGTACATTCCCTTTTGCGGGTGAGCATGGATATCTTGCTATTCTTTCAGTCAAGCTGGCGCGACACAATTACTGGTCCTCCTTTCAGCCCATGAATATTCACTATCCATACTTCTTGCTTTGGGGCTCGCTGGTACGTTGGACTCCGGACTTCCGGCTGTCCTCCAGCTCAACAATCGTCAATGGTCCGCCTCAAGTCTCCCCAAACACGAAGATTGCTTTCCCACTCCTGTATCCATCGAGAGTTCCCTGAACTGCATCGACAAGTTCCTCCTGCTTCGTTCCTCTCTCCCACTTGATCGTCTGCATCGGTACATCCTTGAACTGCCCCTGCCTGGTCAAGTTCAACACCTCCTCCACACACTTCATCTTCTCTTCCGGATTGGCATCACTCCATCGACTGACCCAGAACCCCTTGAACTGAATGTCCTTGAAAATCAACAATCCCATCGGAAGAGTGACAGGCTGTTTCGACATGGCTCCGTATGTGACCATCGGACTTCCGGGCGCCAGCAACTTGGCCATGGAATTGACCAACTTGCCTCCCACACAGTTCAATCCCAGCTTGACAGGCTCTCTTCCTCCATTCGTCAGTTCCTTGACACGATCCTTGAACTCCTTCCCATTCAGCTCCTCCTCCGTAAGAACCACATCTGCACCCAGTCCCTCCAACTCCTTCACAAGCTCCTCATGTCCCGTCTCTCTCTTCCTCACAACGTTAATACTCCTCATGCCCCACAACTTACCCAGTTGTATCGCCGCCCTTCCAACGCCCGAGTTCGCCCCATTCTGCACGAACCACTCTCCCTCCTTCACCGTGCCGAAGTCGTTCAGTAGCCTCCACGCGGTACACGGATTGACGCTCACCGTCCCGACTTGTTCCGGTTTCAAGCCCTCCGTGTTCTTGATCACCGTGACGTTCGAAGCATCGGTCTGCGCATGCGTCCGCCATGTGCCGAACCCTTGTTTCTTGAAGATCACCCAGTCACCCTTCTCCACGCCTTTCGCACTGCCGCCTTTTGCAATGACTTTTGCTACGCCTTCATTTCCGCCAACAGCGATCTTGTCCGGTGTTCCGAGGGAGGTCGTCCACGTAGGAGGCGTCGGGTAAACACCCTGTATTTGATTGATGTCCGCAGGGTTGATGGGCGAGGCGAGGAATTGGAGAGTTATGAGGTTACCGGTGGGCGGAGATATGGAGTGCGAGTGCAGGCGAAGGACATCTTTTGGCTCGCCGGTATTGGGCAGGACGAGGCATTTGGCTTGTTCGTAGCCGTAAGCGGAGATGAAGCGGCGGGAGCTCGGAAGAGCTTGAGGGGTGGAGCGGAGTAGAGTACGGGGAATGGTGGAAGAAACGGTTCGAGAGGATGCCATGATTGTAAGGACTGTGGTGGTCAGATGGAATATGTCATTAGGAAGAAGAGGTCGCAAAGAGAGCAATTGGAAATGTGAAGTCAGAGCTGTGCTGCACTATGACAGCATTGTACCGAGGATGCGGAGTCAAGTCCGGTTGATGCAGACGGGACAATTCTCCATTCACTTGCCAATCACGCTAGAGAATACACCTTAATCGAACGACATCGTGTACAAAGTGCATGCCTGCGACGCACTCTGCGCACAGGAATCAAGTCCAACGGCCATCCATGGCGAAGATTTCACCAACCACCAATCTCACCGCCAAGCCCGTACTTCGCCCGTACTTGCATCGACAAGCCTGGGCATTGCCGCAGCAAAGACAGCAACTTTGAGACAATAATTCCACTTTCCCATCTCATCGGGAGCATCTTCAGCAATACTCGTCGTGCGAGGTTCGCCTAGAGCTGTCATTGGCATCATTTCCCTCCCATCATGCCCGCCGGTCTCATACCAGGCTACCCCGTCGAGCCATTAACACCACAGGCTTCAGCAAGCCCAAGAAACACCACAAGATGTCCTTCGCGGCCCGAGTTCTCGACACTGGACTTACTTGGCATGGAAGGCTTGATCTGCGCTACCTCAGTCAAACCGTCCGTCCTCAACATCTCGCCTTGCTGCACGCCCGATCGGCCCGTGCGAGTCATGCACAATTGCACTCAGTACTGCGAAGTCGCCCAGTCACCGAACTCGAACCACTTTGAGATCTGTCTTCGAGACCTGAATGGCGGGAAGACATTATCCAGTGTGTGTGAGATAAACCAAGACCGTGAGTACCCAAAAGGCAGTATCAGGATCCAAAGGGCGGCTGACATGATGGTACCGCGAGACAGGCGTTCCTGAACCGCCATATGGTCTCTCAACGATCGCTCTGGCGATAGTTGGTGCTTTGGCATATCTGATGATCTTGACGTATGTGGTGCTGTGGCGAAAGCGGGAGTGGGTGGTCAAACAAGCGTTGGAGGAGGAAAATCAGCAGTTGAGAGAGGAACGGAACTCAATTATTGCATTTCGACAGCCCAGTTATGGAACTGCTGAGCAAAGGGGTGGGTAAGGTTTCCAAGCATTGAGGGCGTGAGCGATGGAAGCGAGGTCTTAACGGCACTATGAGATCGCAATTGAAACTTTGTAAGCACAGCGAACGACGACAACACGACAACGCTCTCCAACTCCGGCCCGACCCAAACGCAGTTTCGATCCGTCAAGCAAAGGCTTTTCCACGCCGAAACCGGGTAATTGTATGCAACGTTGCGAACTTTGTTTTGTGCGGCCATGATGGCTCACTCCAGCGCAATCTCGAGAGTGGCAAGCCGCACAGACGCCAGACCTCGCAATGGAGGTGGGTTACAGCCGTTGGCTCCTTGTCCCTACATTTTGAATGAGTAAATTGACTGCAGACGCGTTCCGTGTTTGAGGACATACCACATGTCTGCAGTCATCTTCTCTTTTGACATTGGGAGCAGGTGGGTTGCGTTCGCTGGTTTTCTGTCGCTACAGATTCGGGTCAGCAAAGCGATTGCAGGCGCGACTTGTATCACAGGACATACCGCCAATCGTACGCATCCGCCATCCTTCTCAGCGAGATTGTTAGGATCCTGCTGTATACCAATCAGTGACGTAAACCATGGCGAGCACGGGCAGCGGTGAGAGCTTCATGGTGACGAGGTGTATCGTGGAGATTATGGACGGATCGTCTTGGTCTCGTGGTCGCCTTGGAAAATTGGTGGGATTTCGAGAATTGCAGACAGAGGATAGCCTGGCTAATTGGCGGGGGTCGATGTATAGGCTGCCACCACAGATGCAAAATATTCCCTTGAACGTCAAGCGGCTGTACTGACGTCGCACTTCGCGGAGACACACATTGCTTTCACTTTCGCTTTGTCCGCTCCTTCCTAACTTGGACAGACGTAGATGCGCCTCCAGAACCCGGCAGTATGACTTGTCCATTCCTGCGCCGTCTTTGCATATCTATTTTGTTTGGCACAGCTTATGTTTTCACTATTAGCGTCCATTATTTGCCGATGCCTGCCAGCGTGCTCTGCTCCTCTGTGCGCTGTCCTTGTTCGCCCTGCCGAGCAAAGCTTGCTCGCCCGGTCCGCTAGGATGTTATTGTAAACATTCCGACATGTCCCGCGCTGTCCTTGTTCGTCCTACCGAGTAAAGCTTGCTCGCCCGGTCCGCTAGGATGTTGTTATAAACATTCCGACATGTCCCGCGCTATCCTTATAATAGCGCCCCATTCGTAAGCTACTACTACTACGCGGATGTTAGTTATTTGCGTTTAGGAGCGTAGAGACTATCTACTCTACGGACGCCGGCTATCGTACTATATAAGCTATAAAAGTACTAGAATATAAAATTAGGAATATAGTATTTCTATAGGTAACGAGTAGATCGATCTATTCGTATTGTTATCGTTATTATAGTCGTTATTGCCGCTCGGGTTCTCTAAGAATATTTCGAGTACGCTATATAGATATTTTAGTCTAAGTCTTTCGGATCGATAGACTCCGAAGGGCCGAAGATATATTCGATAAAGACATACTCGATAAAGACATACTCGATAAAGACGAAGGTATTCGAAGACCGTTCCTCTAATAGGCTACTTACTATTACTACTTAGCTATATATCGTTATTTCCTCGACTTTATAGTAAGTATAGAATCCTATAGAATTCTATACGTAATACTCAAGTTGCTAATTTAGAGGTAGTAGTAGTAACTTACGTATAGTATACTATCTTATTCGCCCTACTAAGTAAAGCTTACTCGCCCGGTCCGCTAGGATGTTATTATAAATATTCCGATATATTCCGCGCTATTCTTATTCGCTCTACCGAGTAAAGCTTACTTACCCGGTCCGCTAGGATGTTGTTATAAACATTCCGACATATCCCGTGCTATCCTAATTCGTCCTACTAGGTAGAGTATACTCGCTCGGTCCGCTGGGATTTCGTTTCTAATATATAAAGGAGGAAGCCTACGCTATTATACTTGTTTAGTTCCTTCCTACTTCGGAAAAGCGTAGTCGATATACGTAAAAAGCTCGGCGGCATAACTAGGATAGCCGAATCCTCTATCTAAGTCCCTATCGTTTGTGCGGCGGTGCCTACTAATATAGCCCTACTTATCCGTACGTAGACGTTGTTCGTTCTACCGGGCTATACCTACTCGAGTAGGTTTAAAACCTGGATATCGTTACGGAAGCACGAAGCCCGGCCTTACCTACTCCCGAACGAACGTGTTCTTTTCTTCCTATAAAGTCCTTCGCTTAACTACTTCCGAGCACTGCCTTTCCCTCTACTTATACTCCTCCCGCTAGAGAGAGCCTACCTCTAAGACATCCTACGCTAAGGATATCCTACGCTACCTCTAATTAGGCGCTAAAGAGAGCTCCTAGCCCTTATATTAATTGTTCTAACATGTGAGGTGTTTTTGTTCTAACACGTAACGTTGTTATTATTCTAACGTTAGCTATATAGCGGATCCGTAGTCGCGGATCCGTAACTGCTCGTATAGTACTACGACTACTACTATAACTACCGCGACTTCTTTATGCTATCCTGGTCGTCCGCATTAGGATAAGGGCTATATAAGGGCTAGTAGGAGCTCTCTTTAAGCGCCTAACGATAAAGGGTGGGGATAGGTACAAAACGTGTTTTAGAGGGTTAAAAATTAGCGATGCGGATTTATATAGCATAACAACTACACTAGTTAGCTAAAAAGTAAATAAGTGGTCTAGGGATATTACTGCGTTTAATAGAATTAAACAGTTAAATAATCTATTGCTCTGTCCGTTTAATAGGGCTAATTCAAAATGTCCAAATAAAAAGTGTACATTATGCGAGCTAAACGCAAGCCGAATATAGGGTACTATAACACTAAACACTACTCGTTTAACGATATCAAAGACATCCGGGTATGTAGAATTGCTAGCTCTTATACCTCCGAGTGTCTATTTTGTTCTAGCGTAACTTTTTGTTCTAGCGTAAATCTAGCCTAAATCTAGCGACAATTTACTAACTATCGTAGCTAAGCTACGCTAGTTTCTTCTATTTTGTTCTAGCGTATAACTCTTTTTGTTCTAACCTGAACCCAATAATACCTTCTCTTTAACATCCTTTATCCGACTATCCTTTATCCGACTATCCTTTATCCGACTATCCTTTATCCGACTATCCTTTATCCGACTATCCTTTATCCGACTATCCTTTATTCGACTATCCTTCGTTCGACTATCTAAGAAGCGCATCCAAGAAGCGCTATTATTATAACTAGTAGGAGAAAGGGAAAGAAAGAGAATAGCAGTTAGCGCTATAGTATAGGTAGTCGTAGTCGTAGCGGTTCGGTTATACGAGGTAACTTCTTCGCGGACGAGCGTATACGAAGTAATGCTAAGCGTATAGCATAGGCGGCTAAGTCGGCTACATAAGAGCAAGTAGGGCGTATAAATCGAGGTAGATATCGAGGCGGGCATTAAGGTAGTAGCGAATCGTTAGATCTAACCGCCGAGGAAATAGCCGCGATTAGTAAGATAATAGATATTAACGAGTAGGCTTAGGCCGGACACCTACAATAGGAGTAGGCTATAGAACAGCTACAAGCTCTTGCGCAGCCTATACATCCTACGTAGCTTGCGTACATTGCGGCGACTCTCGAAGAGGATATAGCGATAGGCGGAACTAGCGAAGGACAACTATAGTCTAACGACTTAGATTCACCGTACTTCGACTACGTTAGATGCTACCTCCTAAGGGCTCGCCCTCGAGAGACAAGCCGTAGCTTATCGTATTGCGTCTAGTGCGAGTCCGGGTCTGTTAGTAATAACCTAAGTTTAGAGGGCAAGTAGTATTTGCGTGCTCCTAGCTATAAAGCACTACGCTCTACGTTTATTTATACGTAGGTAGGTAGGGAGCGGCGCGATATATGTTACACCTATAGGCTACTCGAGGCGTCCGAGCTTGGTCGTGTGTAATAGCAGTCCTTTAGTCTATCCAACGATCCGCGCTAGTTTAATTACGTAGGGTGCGGCCTTCTAAGATCCAAGGAGAACGAGGGTAAGACCGACAACTAGTATATCTAGTGCGATAGGCACTCTATTAGTAAAAACCTTAACACCGAGATAAAGTAGTGCAAATAGCCTGAGGTTAGCGGACACAACACCGAGCGTAAGAACTTCTTTAAAGACAATAATTATCTCGCTAATCTAGAGAAGACGACATGTAACATCTATATACTAGCGCCTACGCCGGTAGGTCTAAACTAGCGTCTAGATCCCTTATTAACTAAGCGTCCAGATCCCTTATCGACTAAGCGTCTAGATCCCTTATCGACTAAGCGTCCGGCGGCGACATTAACATAAGCTCTAGCTCTAGCTCTAGCTCTAGTCCGTGGAGCCGTAACTCGCGATCGTCTAGAGTTCTAGTGTACGCCGGTGCCGCTGCCAGATTATCCACGAGACTATATATAACACTTTAAGGACTAGTGTGCGCTTATTCCTACGATGTCGATTAAGGAACTTTAATAGCTCGTATATATAGTCGGCTAGTATCTAGGCTAGATAGATGTGTAGAGAGAGATTATTATTGCCGGTTTAGTTAAGATCTTCGAGCTTCTTTATCCAGGCAAGGGCTATAGGCCGAAGGACATCCAGATTAACGTAGTTAATGCGATTATTTTCGGCTAGTATAATGTCCTTAACATCGTGCGCACTAGAGAGGGCAAGAGTATTACCTTCTAGGCGGTTACGATCTTAACTAGCTTAATTACTCTCTAGATTACTTCTCTTAACCGCATCGGCGACGAGTACGTAGAGGATCTTCGTCGCATTGCTAAGGCCTTATCTAGCGGCGGACTCGTGCGCCCTATTAATATTACTAAGGAGAGCAAGGAGGCTAATCCGAACTAGCTAGAAGAGCTCGAAGCTAGTAATCGGACTTACTAGATTGTTAGCCCCGAAACTGCCGTAGAGCTATCGTTTCGCGCTCTCGTTAAGCGCGTACGTAATAAGATCGGCCTTCTCGTTATTAATAAGGCTTATCTCGCGATAAAGTGGATTAAGTTCCGTAAGGAGTATGCCTAGATTAGCGAGCTACGTAGCGGCCTATAACTCGACACTCTAATGCTATATATGTCGGCAACTATCTTAGATAAGACTAAGGAGTTCTTATTAAGTAGCGACTTAGTCGGCATACGTCTAGTCGGTAACGAAGCGTTCTATACGTAGGTTATTCGTAGTAGCATCGACAGGCTAGACACCTTATACATCGTTAAGAACATCCCGTAGAAGTCGAAGGATTACGACTACCTCTACTTTATCGTCCGTAAGGCGGTCGAGAATAGTCGTACTACTCCTTACTTAATTAAGAAGGCGCTAGTGGTTATCGATAGTCGCACCGCGGTAACTAACTTCTATACTATTATACGTAGCTAGCTCGTCTAGATAACTAAGGACTAGCCGCTACTCGAGCATCGATATACGAACGATAGCAGCGGTAGCTACGATGTCGGCTAGATTATAAGCTTCTATACCGCCTACGTTGCGCCGCACGACTAGGATAAGCGATATAACGAGTTTAAAAAGCTCGGCCGAGCGTCTTAGATCCGTATTATAGCTAGTACTACTACGATTAGTACCGGTACTAACGTTCTAGATATTAAGTACGTAATCTAGAACAAGATCCCGATTACTAAGGATATTAAGGATCAGACCTAGCGGCTCGGTCGGTCGTATCGTCTTTAGAATCAGGTGGATAAGTACGGCGATAAGATCT
Organism: Zymoseptoria crescenta; assembly: GCA_026122155.1. Classification (NCBI taxonomy): domain Eukaryota; kingdom Fungi; phylum Ascomycota; class Dothideomycetes; order Mycosphaerellales; family Mycosphaerellaceae; genus Zymoseptoria; species Zymoseptoria crescenta. Next base: position 30,673 of record JALRMM010000070.1, on the reverse strand, counting down.
ATAGCATTAGTATAGTGTTCCAGGAATACTAGCTTAACGACAACGAGAAGCATATGCGTCCTAGATCCGAAGGCACATTAATCGTCCAGCCTCCTACTAATGTAGAGCCTACGCCTACAATGCCGCTACCTATAGTGTTGTCTCCGCGGAGCCGTCGTAACCGTCCAATCCGTCTTAGCTCGCGCCTCCGAGAGTCCTTATTAGCTAATAAGATCTTCCCTAGTAAGGGTAATGCCGCGAATCCGGGTAAGGGCGTCGGCGGCGACGATAGCGATACTAGAGATAGTAAGTTCGAGGACGCTCGGAAGAAGAAGAAGCTAAAGAAGGCGTCCGATAGTAAGAGCTTCTTTACTAAGAAGGAAATTAAGAAGCGTAAGAAGACGCTAGCGATCTTCTATGAAGTCCGTAACTCCTACTATATAAATAATAACACCGGACCGTGTTGTCGTAAGATTACTAACAAATACCTTAGTAAGGATCGATGCTAGTATCTATAGGATCCGATCCTAGACGATAAGTGCTATAACATGTGCAATCCTAAGCTAGAGACTAGACACGAGCTCGAGCTAAGGCTACTACCGGGTCCGAAGAGGTCGTTAAAGCCAATAGTCGATTCGCGCCGTAGTGTCGCCTTAACATTTATCGAGGACTAGGCTACGAAGAAGTCTACGGCTAGTATGTTTAGTAAGGACGACAACTTTAACGCCGAGTTGCTTTATTTCACGATCCCTATAGACTTCTATATGTCCAAGGACCTATAGTACCAGTTGTGTAATATCTTCGCGAATGTTATAGAGGATTAGGACGGTATAATAGACGAGGAGGTCTTCGAGGCTACGCTACTTCTAAACGATTAGTCGGAGTAGGATATTCTAGAATTAGTGCGATTCCTTAATAATATTAACGTTTATAAGGAGTGGAAGGATATCCAAGATGCTAAAGAAGTAGCTAAGAAGAAGGCTAATAAGGATAAAAAGGCTAAGAAGGCGGCTTAGCGCGCTACCGGCCTTTAAGTATAAGTAACCCAAGGTACCGACCGTGTAGCTATAGATACTCGTCGTAAGGCTACTTAGAACAACATCCGCAATTCGTAGAACGCTAACGCCCTACGTATCTAGGCTAACATCCGAGCGACGTAGTAGGCCTAAACAGTCTAGGCCCGAGTAGTCCAGACTCTAGTAGCCCGCGTAGTCTAGACTCTAGCGCCTCTATAGATAGGAAGTTTAACGGGTCTCGCGATAACTCTAGTCGCCGGTCTATTAAGTACCCTAATCGCTAGTCTATCTACCCGTTTATCTACTACTCGTCGTCGATCTATACTAGGTAGCGTAAAAGGAGAGAAGACTATAATCGAGAAGCAACAAGCCGTACAGTCCGGTAGCCTAGCTACGCGTATGCGAACCCTCTTACTAGCGAGGGGTAGCAATGCGACTAAGACTACTATTACTAGCGAGGATATATAGATAAGGTTAGAGACGGTGTCGCTAGTAAGTAGCCGTAGTCGTAAGCGTTCCTTTATAGTAAAGAATCTATAGGGTGTTAACCGTAATAGTAGCCCGAAGTAACTAGAGTATAGAGCTAAGGCTAATAGAGAAGCGTGGACTCGGTAGTCTATGTATTGTCGAATAACAAAGGTATGCGCTCTCGTGGAGCATAATGTGTATTATATTATAGACCTTCCATATAATCGATTCTCGAGCTAGCCTCCCTACTCTTTACGATAACCTATATCGTATTGAAGCTAACATAACTTATCGTTCTAATAGCCGACATATTGTTCTAATAGCCGACTTATTATTCTAGTATATAGGTCGAGTTATTGTTCTAAACGCCCTGAACTCTAGCTCTATCGCACCGTAGTCGTAGTCGTAGTCGTAGTCGTAGTCGTAGTCGTAGTTATAGTCGTAGTCGTAGGCCGTCTATAGGTAGCTCGTCTAATCGCTCTCGCAATATAACTTATTATACTAGCGTCTACGTTGTTATTCTAGCGTCTATAACTTTTTGTTCTAGAATGCTCGGTCGTAATCGCTAGCTCGGTCGTAATCGCTAGCTCGGTCGAGACGGTCGTATAAGATAGGTTCGTCGGATTAGTAGAATCGCGTTCGTAGAGTATTGTTAGATCGATACTATTACGATAAAGGATGTTGTCGAGTATACGACAATAGGACGACTCGGGAAGGAAGGTAGCCGGGGCTACCTCTACCTACGTTCAAACCCCTTAACACGCGCGTATATCTCGTTACGCTCCAAACACTCCTACTATTAACGTCTAGTAAATACCACTTTATCTTCTCTCCTTAAACCCAAACCTATCTACCGACCCTCTCGATTTTTTATCCTAACACGAATCGCTAATCGCGTTAGGACAAAAATGCTAGCCCTTATCGAATACACCGAATATACTAGCTATACCGAATGTACTAGCTATACCGAACGTAGTAGCTATAGCAGCTATACGAATCCTCGAATCCACGAGCTAGCCGACCGATCGTGTTAGGACAAAAAATACTAGACCTCTACATTCGCGTTAGGACAAAAAATTACCTATAGAATCGTGTTAGGACAAAAATTCAGAGGGGTGGAACATAGATAGACTAGAGATTTTAAGATTAAAGACACTAAACCGACTCGATTAAAGGAGGCTATTTACTCGCACACCTCCCTACTAACGCGATAGCGCGAGCACTTAACCGACGCCTTGCCCTTCTTAAACAATCCAGTAGCCTCGTATATATATATATTATATAGGCTCTTACTATTACCCTCGCGCCGCTCTCTCGTAATACACTTCTTATATGCCGGATTGCGAGCTGTTCTATACTACGGCAGCTCTTTAATCCTCGCAACGGCCGAAATCTTCCTCTATTCGGCTAGCTTTATATTGTTCTAACCGACTCTATCTACCTACTTTATCTACTACTTACCGGTCTCTTATAGTTAGTATAGCTCCGTAGAGCTAGCGCTAGCTAGTCGACCGCAACCTTGTTGTTGCTATTGCTGTTATTATTGCTACTATTAAGGTGGAGGAGCTCGAGTCGAAGCCGGAGGCAATATGTCTTCTTCTTCTTCTTCTTCTTCCTCCTCCTTATTAGAGGGCACGACGAATTCGAATAGGTCGGAGGAGGGTAGTAGGCTACTACGGCGACGAAGAGTAGGCCGGCGTAGAGAGGAAAGACGGCTAGAGGCCGGAGTAGCGGCTCTTAGTAGTAGTAGTAGTGTTAATAGTACTAGCAAAGCGGAAGGTAGAGAAGGGCGCTAGATAGGAGTAGTAGCACTCGGTTCTTAGTCGGCGTATACGGCGACGTCGTCTAGTAATACGTCTAGGTCGACTTCTTCGAAGGGGAGAGAAGAGCGCGACATCTTAGTGTTAGTAATAGCGGCGGAGCTTATAGTAGTACGTAACGAGGAAGGGAAGAAAAGGTAAAGGTAGAGGAAGGAAGTATATAATATATGCTACTAGAGCGACTCTATCGTATTATCGATTCCGCCTACTATTGTCGATAACTAGACTTATTGTTCTAGTTTCTCTTATTGTTCTAGCATATAGACTTATCGTTTTAAGCGCGATTATACGAGCTAACCGGGTTTGGACTTATTGTTCTAAGAGTAAAGTAGTTTAAGACATTATAAGGCAACGGCTAGTTTAGACTTATTATTCCAAGAGGTTAAGGCACGTAGAACGAGAAGGATTTATATTATGTTACTAAACGCCAAACGCTAAACGCTAAACTCTATTCTACTATTACTACTACTACTACTACTACTACTATTCTATATATACTAGATATCGCTACGGAAGCGGTAACGAGTATACTTCCCTACGCCTAAGCCTTTATCGAAGATAGCGGCGTTAGTAGGCGTATATATAAGGCACGGGGTTGCTAAACCCCGGCTATTCCTCGCCCTATATTCCGAGCACGCCGGCGTACGCGTAATACTAGCTCCTTCTTCGATACGAGCGATGTATAAGAGCTTACGCTACTACGCCGGCTTTACTTCCGCCTACTCTCCTACCTTATTAATATATTTAGCGTAATACGCCGAGAGGTCCGTTAGCTCGTAGAGCCGGGCACGGCTACTACTAATAGGCCGGCCGATAGTAGAGGTAGAGGCGGTAGGGGTAGTAGGTAGTCTATTATACGAGTTAGCGACTATCTCTTTCGAAATTAGATAAAAGAACTTATAGCGAGGGAGAGGAAGAAGGCGAGCCGCTAGTAGGGAAGCTAGCTAAGCTAGCATTATCGTCGTTATTGTCGTCGCTAAGGTAGATATTATAGTCGGAGAGGGTAGTAACTAGCGGAGCGAAGAAGAAGGAAGGGACCGAGGAAGGGACTATATTACGGCTACTAGTAGCATATAGGCGAGCGAGGCGGGTAAGGCGGAGGTAGTACTCGCGACGCGAGGCACGTACGCGAGAGATAGTAGTAGTAAGGGCGGAGAGGCAGTTAGCTTTCTCGCGCTTATATAGAAGTTAGCTACTAAATCGACGACGGATAGACTAGACTTACTTAGTAATGCTAGTAGTAGAGCGAGCGGCGCTCGAGCTCGAAACGAACGGGAAGAGTTAACGTGCCTAATAGGTAGCGAGACGAGATATAGTAGAGGCGGTGCGGCGAAGGCTAATAATAATAATAATAATAGTAGTAGTAATGCCTTCTATAGGCATAGACGGATAACGAATAGGGAAGAAAAAATACGGCGGCAGTACTGTTATTGTAACTGCTACTATTGTTATGCGTAAGGACGAAGAAGAAGAAGAAGACCGGACGAAGAACGAAGTTTTAACACCGGACGATCTAATTCCTTCCTATTGTTAGGAGTCCCGATAATAGACATACCTACTTTACCCTAGCCGAGCCTTACTTTATTACTACGTTTTAGCGGTCGGAGACTTATTATTCTAGCATTTACGACTTATTGTTCTAGCATGCTAGCTTCTAATTAGTGGACTTATTCCCGTCTAGCTAACATTACTTACTATCGGCTAGAGTTAGAGAGTCGATTGCCGCTATTAGATCCGACTGCTTATTAGCTTATTAAATAGCTACAACAATTGCATAGTTACCTAACTGCCTCGGACCTTACCGTCGCCGCCGCTAGGTAAAAGGGACTCGAACCGACGACTGCTATAGCTACTAGCGCCCTATACCGATATCCACCTTTATATACTATTGCTTTTTAACGCGGGCATCTAATCGTTAACTAGCTAGCTACTAGAAGACGGCATAGCTTAATAGTAGTGCGTATAAATAAATGCCCGTTTATCGTATCGACATACCTTATTTACCTTAGGACGGGTAGATAGCTATGTTATTAGGACTAGTGTTAGCCTAAATAACCCGGCCTCGCTTCTATGTTTTATAGGTTTGGTATTAGCCTAAATAACCCGGCCTCGCCTATTAGGAACTTTTCGCTTACCGTAGGTAAATAGGGGAAGCTCTCGGATGCTACTAAACATCTGTTAGTAGGATCTATTTATTTACTTTGCTCTTAACTAAGTTAGATCCACTTTTCCGCTGTCTAATTAGAACCTAGCCCGCTAGCTTCGCTCCCTATAAAGGAGTAGCTATAGCTGCTTCCGCTAGTCTAGCACTACTTCTCTAGCCTATTAGTCCGCTCTAGTCCGCTCTATTTAATTACTTATGCGATACTCGTAGTACTAGACCCCTACGGGGAAATTGTTAACTAAGCCGCCCTTAATCCGGTTCGACTAGAAATGTGTACTAGAACTTAGTAAAAGGGACATATGCATTCGTGCGCTAACTATTACACCGGTTACGAGAAAGCAAACCTTCGGGTTTCTACAACCTGCTCCAAAGGTAGGGGAGTCTTTTGTTCCACTACTAGCTATCGGACTTTATTGTTTTGGACTTTATCCGTTTAGCCTTTACCCTTAAGTAGGTAGACTACGCGGAGGTAAGGCATTTTACTAAAGGTAGTAGACTCTACGACCGTAGACAACGAGCAGCACTAGCCGCGTTTATTACTAGCCGCCTTTATTACTAGCCGCCTTTATTACTAGCCGTGCTCTATTACTAGCCGTGCTCTATTACTAGCCGTGCTCTATTACTAGCCGTACTCTATTACTAGCCGTTAAACTTTATCGTTTTGGACTTCGTAGACGGTGGACTTTATCCTCTTAGCTAGTAGGTAGACTCTATTATTTTGCTAAAGGTAGTAGACTCTATAACCGTGGACAACGAGCATTACAACCCGCTCTATTACTAACCGTCGGACTTTACCGTTTTAGACTTCGGACTTTATCGTTTTAGACTTTATTACGCTAGCGTAGAAGGCTACGAGTTTGTAATAACGACAATAACACAACGATGCGTGTCTACAAGAAGTCGGACTCGCTATAGATGCGAACGGCATAATTTGAGCTATATAGACATATTGTTCTAACGTACGTACACTGCCCTCTCTATTACCGCCCTCTCGATTACTGCCCTCTCGATTACCGCCCTCTCGATTACTACGCTGCTTAACTATAGACTACTATTGCTACTACCGAGCTTAGACGACTCACTTCCCTCCTATTATCGAAAACCTTATAATACCTAATGCATTACTTTACCCTCTAACCGGATTCCGCTTTACTCTATTACCTAGTTTTAGCCTAAGGTTATTGCTCTAGCACGAGGTTATTGCTCTAGCACGAGGTTATTGCTCTAGCACGAGGTTATTGCTCTAGTACGAGATTATTGCTCTAGCGCATGCGATAAGCTACGAGTAACAATAACTAGTTCAGATTAGAGGCACGTCGCTAAAAAGGACTTTTCGTTCTAACTATAATAGACTTATTGCTCTAACAGCCTTATTTATCTTACTTAAAAGAAACTGCTCGCTCCGCTAGCTCCGCTAGCTCTATCGTCCTCGACATCCTCCTAGCTATCTTCGCCGACCTCTTCTTTAACCTTATCCTTACTACCGCTACTAGCCGTAACGAACGGCTTATTACTATCCTTAATAGCAGCTGCGCCGTGTTCGCTAAAGTCCTTAGGCTCGCTATTATCGAAGCTCGGTAAGACCGTCGTAATCCTACGAGCGAACCGCTAGTTCGCGATGTTAAAGTCTCCAACCTTTAATAGTAAGAGTTCGGCACTAGCTTAACGAATGTCGTCTAATAGAGTACCGGTGCGTCCGGGTTTAATAGACGACATGCCCTTCTTCTATAGCTGCATGTTATAGCCGATAATATCGTTAGAGGTGTTCTTAGTAGTATAGTAGTTAGTATACGTTATACTAAATCCTCCGAAGATTAGCTTAAGGACGCGGCTACATTCGCGTATAAGGGCAATACGGCGGAAGGTCTTATCGAGCGTGTGCGTTAAGTTAGTATGCTACTTAATATCTATCGAGTACTCTATATTATAGATCTCGACTAACTTATCTATAGCTACAGCCTTACTACGATACCCCGACTAATTAAGGACGCTGGATGCTATAATGCTAGTCTAAAGCTCTTTATCGACAGCCTCGCTTAACAACTACCGTAGGTAGATTATCTCTCGACTATAGTTGCTCTACCCTGGACTAAGGAACTAGATAATTAGCCGGTCGACTAGGCGGCGTATGTAGCTAATGTCTTCTATACGAGTCGCCTTCCTAATAGTTAAGAAGAGCTCCGTCTCCTACAACATGCGGCACTACGTCGTAAATACCGGATCCTCGGCGTTAATGCCCTTCTAAGCCTTCGCGGTATATACCTTCTAGTAGATGGACTCTACGACCTCCAGATACGTCGCTTGGTCTATGCTCTATACCGTACGACGAAGAGCGTCTAGATTAGACTTATCTACTTGTCGAGCAAACCCGCGACGATCCTTTAGCTCCTATACGAACAGTCCGAGGTTGCGAGCCTTAAAACCACGCATAATAAGGCTCTACGTACTAAAGAACTTGGGGTTCTTATTAGTAATCTTCTTAATGCCGAAGTACTTATTGTTAGCTTTGAGGCTATAGTTAAGAACGTTGCCGTCCTTGTTTAGATCCTAGTGCGTGCGTATTGCGATAGTCTATAGGTTGTTTATCTTAATATAGAACTATATAGGGATCGGAAGCATCTAGTCCTTCTTGTCGAACGATAGCTCGCTCTCGACTATCTCTTTTATTACCGAACAAGCGCGCTCGATCGTTATCTAATTACTATAAACGAGCTATAGCCGACTAGTCTTCTTAGCCTTAAAGTCCTCTTTCGCGAACTTAAGGAACTTAAGCTAGATATCCTCGTGCACTATATACGTGCCCTTTAACGAGGCCTTATTATTTATCGAGACCGGCAGCGATAGGACCTAAGTGAGCTCGTAGAGTAGCTCGTTAAGCACCGGCTACTACGGACGACTACTACCGGACTTAAACAGCTTGTCGAGGACTTCGTCGCTAAGGGCGGAAGCGATGCTCTAGTCGATATAATATAGCGCGGTTACATAGTCGGGAGTTATTACTAACATAGTAGGGTCTACGCCGCTAACTAGAGGGTTCTCGCCGTCTTCTATAGTAGCGGTAGTAGCATACGGAGTTTGAGCCTAAGCCTAAGGAGGTCTCGTAGGACTATACATTAGTCTATGCATAGGACGTCCTTCGGCATCCACCTAATTAACCTACGCTATAAGATGCTTCGCGCTCTACTTATTGCGAGCGAGTTCGCCGATAGTAGCCTTGCTACCTAGGTTTTAAAGGATGCTCTTAGCTACGAGAGGCGTCTTCTAATTAACTATGCCCTTGTTAATGTTCTTCGGGATGTACTAGCATTTAGCTATTAACGACGTAGTTATGTTCTTCTACTTATCCTTCTAGCTAACGACCTACTCGTTCTTCTTCTCCTAGCGATAGAAGTTGTCGTATATAATTAAGATCTAAGGATCGAGCGCTATCTTAATTAGCGCGCGTATATGCTCGTCCGTATTCGACTCTTAAAGGGCTTAGAGAGTTTTAAAGCTAGAAACCAGACTAGCTCGGTTAAGGATTGAAATTAGACGGCTCTTAACTCCGACGGTTACTAATAGTAGACCGAGTACCTTTAGCATCTAGTTCGTACGCTGCTTCGTAATCGAGTGGACAACTATAGTAGTTATTATTACACTACGCTTCGTAATTAAGTCGTACTTGTTTTTGAAGCGCTCCTTAACTTCGGCCTAGTTAGCGCGATCGTTCGGTAGAAGCTTATCGTTAATTATCCTATACTAGGTCGGCGTAACCTTACGGATAATCTCGTTGATCTTACTTAACTGGACCTACTTTATACTATTCTCGGGTAGGTATTTGTTAAAGAACGGCATACCGATAAGCTTCTTAAGTTCTATCCTAATCTACTTCGCGCTAATAAGCTTCTTACGCGTAAGGACTATCTGAACCCTACGAACTCGGCGATAGTATGTCGTAGAGCGGCGTTAGAGGCCGTCTATACGGGTTTAGTAGCGAAGAAGGGCATCGAATCTACTAAATCTAGCGTTACGGATGTTCTTTATAATTCTCTTATACTTCCTATTAAAGATCTGCTACTCCTCCGGTGTACGCTACTAGCTAGGTAATAGCTCCTTATTCTCGTTATTAACATTCTTATCCTCCGGATCCGTATTAGGATCTTCTTCGTTTAAGTTGTTCTCGGGCTCTTTATCGCTTAGCTAGACCTCCTACTCGTCTTCCTCCTCGATCTACCGGAGTAGAGCATCTATACTACCCCTACGTACGCCTAGATCGCTAATATCTATACGCTCGATGTTAGAGGACAATATGTTTATTAACTTAGAGACGCTAGATAGTAGCTATAGATAGTCGGACGCTATAGTAGCGTTTTAAGGATAACTCGGTTACGTAGTCGTTAGGAGGATGCTTACGACGGTATTAGGACTACTTTCGGGGTTGTTAAAGATAGTAGACTTATTGTTCTAGTAGTGGAGTTTCTATTCTAGACTAGCGTTCGATTTATAGGTTAATAATAACTTAGCGTTACGTAGGCGCTACGTAGTCGATTAGAGGATACTTACGATAGTATTAGGGCTATCTTCGGATTGTTAAAGGTAGTGGAGTTATTGTTCTAGCGGGTGGTGGAAGCTAGCGTTTACTAAACCGACGTTCGATTTACGTCTTATTTACGACCGCTTCTCGTTATATAACTAAACTAACTATACTATTACAATTACCGAAGCGAGCTAAATAAGCTCGTATATTTAAATCTATGCTACGGTGTTGTTGGTCGATTAATATATATAGCTTACGACTAAAATGTTAGTATTCCACTATAAGCTAGTAGACCCTTAGGCTCGAAATAGATTACGGCGCTCTTATTAGCTTAAAAACTAGCGTCGAATTGCTATATAGCGTGCCCGCGTAGCGGGTTACGCTAAAAACCTGAGTTAGAACAAAAAGAGAAGTCGCACTAGAACAGAAAGGAAATCACGTTAGGACAAGATTACTAATCGATCGAGAATTCATTAAGAGTCCAAGGGGCTGCAACGGAGATAGATCCCACGCCACAACGCAAGCCAGGCCATACCACTCGCCGCCGAAGACAGTCCACCATGCATACAATTGCAACTCTCCTCATCGCCGCTGCAGCACTGGTAGCGTTTGCACAGGGGTTCAACACCCTACCTAGGAGGTCGCACAGGACCGAAGACTCCCCCCTCGTGACATGCTCAGGCATGTCCACACCAGACGCAATAGAACTCTGTCAAGCCGCGACAGGCACGCCTGTAAGAAGACAGGACGGGTGTCAACGTTGATTCTGCAATCGCTGACTCCTTTCCTCGATCCAGTTGTTTGACGGCTCGCCCCTTTGCCAGGTTCCCTTTGAGAAAGCACCGCAGTATAACCGAGCATGCAAGGTCTTGTCTGGCGGGCCGCCAAAGAACCCGCCCAAGACCAAGCAGTTCACACATTTGACGTGCTTGATGTACACACCAAGCGCGATGTCCCTCTGCAGAGCCGCGGAAGGCGCGCCCGTAAGAATACAGGACTTGTTTTAACGCTCGGTTGACCATTACTGACCCCTGTCTCTCGATTTAGACGGACGACGCGAACGACTGCTGCGTTCCTAATGAGAAAGTGAACGGGTACATACAGGCCTGCGCAATTTTGACTGACGGCGGATATGCTGATCATGCGCCCGGTGGCTGTATCATATCGTAGGATGGTATTGATCATATCTGGCCTTGCTAACAAGGGGATACAAATCGTTGGCAGCAGGAGAGACGATGAACGAGGAAAAGAGACGATGTCTGGTCGGGTAGAAAATGTATACCATTTCATGCGATGGGTTTCGGGAACACTCCACCTCTTTTTCCATCTCGGTCTCGGCAGATTCAAGTTAGGGAGTCGACATCGTGACTGTTGCTAGGGCTTGACCGTGCTGTTGGAGTGGGTCCGATAGCGAGGCGCGCGAATGGACAGACGTGTTGTAGCTCAGCAACGCGGAGACGGCGAAATGGTGCAGAATCCATGCGCTTGAGGCTTTTGCTTTGCAGACGTTTACATCAATTAACTCGGGAGACTCTGAACACAATCACTGTGCATAGCGAGAAGAGAAGCCTTGAAAGAGGCTGGGTCTCTGGGGTCGAGCACAGAATCTACCCTAAGCGTGTCGGACGTGAATGGGTGTGAAGGACTGGGCTGGACGGGAGATGTATTGGCGTCTACTCTAAGCGGGTGTCGGCAGCTTTTACGAGCAGTCCTCGCCAGCTTCTTGAGCATGTAGTCATTGCATTTGCTATAGAATGTGCTCATTATTATGATTCCGAAATTCGCGATACTTCCCCAGGGAAGACCTCACTTTCGAAATCTTGGCTGCGTGCAAAGATCCAGTCGATGACATCGAGCATAGGCGCCAGACGTGCCCGCTTCTGTGACGCTGATGAGGTCGCTTTGCCACACATTCAATGCAGACTTCCTTCGCAGCTCAGCGCATTGATCAACCAACCCCATCGATATCCTCCCCACCGTAACCCTTCCTCTCTCTCCGTCCCCGACCCCGGCGCCACCAAATGGAGCCTGCACTCGCAGACCTCTCAGACAGTCGCGTCTTGCACGGCGCGACAGCAATGAGCACAGCAAGCCTCGCAGTCTTCTAAAGCTCGGCACAGCTTGCAGGCGCATTTGATCTCAAGTTTGCTCGAGCTCGAATGAGGTTTCGACAGTTCTCCTCTGGCGAGAAGAGCTGGACTCAGCTGCGCAGCAATGGCGACGGCGAGAATCGTGAAGATGAAAACTAGATGGCCGGGTTAGCAGAGTCGAGCTGTGCCAGGAGCGCGGGCGTTGGACAGGTTCGTACACTTCAATGTTGGACAAGCAAGCCTTTTTAGAAGTTCAGGCAGCTATGCTAGAGGACTTAGTATATATTAACGAGAACGACCCCTATACTACTAACTTTAATATAATAATAAGACCTCTCCCTACCTCGAAGGGGAAGGAGCTAGCGGCAAAACTAAAGGGAGATAGAAGCCGAGTAACGAAACCGAAGAAGTTAGTATAGATAGATATTAATACTAGTAAGATTCTAGGCTCGGAGGAATACCTTAAGCTAGTCGACGGTAATATAGGAGAACCTCTCGATACCTAGGAGACCCTTACTAGGGATTAGCCCTTCGATATAGGAGATACTCTACCCTCGGCGTAATAACTAAGATTTAATCCTACTAGAGAGACCGAGGGAGAAATAGATATAGATAACGATAGTCTGGTTATTAGCCTAGTTAACCTACTAATAAGGAAAAGTAAGCGAGTAAAGACATCCGGAACCTAAAGAAAGGACTTATATCTACGAGATCGGATAGACATAAATAAAGTAGCTATAGATTAGGTTATAGCTTAACCTTTAGGGATACTTATTAGTAAGCTTCTAGCTATTACCCCTTACCTCTCGAAAGAGTTCTTTAGACAAGTCGCTTATAATAAGGAAGAGTTTGCTAAGCTAGTAAAGGAAATAGGACTATTAGTTAATATTAAGGAAAGTAACTATTCTACCTTTACCGACTATCTACTAAGTGCCCTCGGACTATAGATTAACTACGAGACTAGCTATTAGGAACATAGGTGACTATTAGGATTTAGAGCCCGGAATAGATTTATTAAAGAAGACAAAGTTAATAATAAGGATAAAACTAACCTCGGACCGATAGTAAAAGAACTATATATTATTATCACTCCGGGACGTACGAGGGACCTCTATAAGATCCCTAGGAAGACTAAGTTCCTTTTCGACGATTACGACTATATTATTATTCCCTTACCTATTATCGAATATATAGTTAGGCCTAGGAACTTCTAGGAAAGGAAGGCGATAATTAATAAAGGATCTAAGGGCAATATTATATACTAGGAAGTAGTTAAAAGAGCGGGCCTTACTATCCGTACCTATAAGTCGATTACTATAAATACTATTAGTAGATAGGCTAATTTCCTCGGGATTATAGAGAAGGTTCCTATCGAGGTAATAGGTGTCCTAACCTACTTCTCCTTCCTCGTTATAAGATAGGCCCCTTTCCTACTTAGATACCCCTAGGTAAGATAAGTTCGCCTTATTTCGAAGAACTACGATAATAGATCCCTAGAATATACTAATACCTAGCTCGATAGGACGACGACTATATAGACGGTAGTCGAGAGTATAGGTCTAAGATATAGAACGACTATATCTTTAATCTTAGTATATACTAAAGTCGGGAAAAGCCTAAGCTACTAATACGAGTCTAGGAACTCGGTAGCTATATTTAACTACCTGGAGGATTATCTATAAGTATTAGGTACCTAACTACTAGTCTAGGTTAAGCCGTAGAGACTAGGATCTTTTCTAGACTAGTAGTCTAGGAAAGAAAAGAAGAAGTAGTAGTAATACTAGTATAACCCTCGGATACTCCGAAGCCTTTACTAGACTAGCGGTCTTGGAAATACTCGATTAGCTTTTAGGATAAAGTTAGAGCCTAGAACGAGTATAAGGTAGTAACCTTAGAGGAGTATATACTTAACCCTAAACGGACGTATTAGGAAACCGAATCTTAAGCCCGTATTATATTCTAGCTCCTAGAGTAGTCCGATATACTCGCTACTAATTAGGATATTCGAGCTTAGTAAGTAGACGTAGTAGTAGGCAACACCTTTACTCTATATAAGCGAAAGGCCGACAAAGTTAAGCCTATAGAGGCTAGTATCTATAAGATAGGTAGGAAGGGTCCCGGAGGAATCCTTGACTAGGAAGATAAGTGCCTTACGATAGAGGCCCTTCTACTAAGGAGCAACTACCCCTAGAATTATAAGTACCTTATTCAGAAGTTCTTAACGATCGAGCGCGGATCGAGACTTACGGAGGACCGTATAGGGAGCTTTAAGACAATAGTAAAGCTAAGTCCTAACTAGCCCGATATACTAGAGGTACCTAAGGAGAAGAAGTATCGACTAATTAATGCCGCTATCGAGGTAAACCGGGTTACTATAAAAGATACGAACATGCCGCCGGATATAGACTCCTTTTTAGTCGGCTTTACTAGTTATACTACTACCTCCCTTATTAACCTCTTCTCTAGATATAACTAGTCTTAGCTAGATACCCTTAGCCGAGCACTATCGCGACCTAACCTCCTTCTTTATACCGCTTAGGCTCTTTGGATAGACCGGCATCCCTATAGGAGGCAAAAACTTAGTAGCTTAGTTCTAGAGGATTATAACTACTATTCTCTAAGACTATATAAATAACCGAGCCCGCCCCTTCCTAGATAATATTAGAGTTAAAGAAACTAAGTCTATATATAACGATAAGGAAGTGGAACTAGGTATCCGACAATAGATTGCCGAGTATATTACAAATCTTAACTAGGTTCTTACGGATATCGAGAGAGCTAGGCTTACTATCTTAGTATACAAGTTAAGATAGTTCGCTACCGGAGTTCTAATTGTCGGATACGTCTATAATATTAATAGTAGATACCCCTTGGAGGCTAGGGTAATTAAGATTATCGAGTAGCCTACGCTAGAGAACCTAAAGGAGGTCCGAGTTTTCCTCGGAGTAGTAGTATGCTTTCGAATCTAGATACCTCGATATGCTTAGGTTTTAGCACCCCTATACCTCCTTATACGTCCGGATGTGTTCTAGAGCTAGACCGAGGAGCAAGACCTCGTAATAAGTACTCTTAAGAAGGCACTAGTAACCGCCCCTACCCTAAAGACGATTAACTACGAAAATAGAGGGTAGATTATCCTAGCTATTAATATGTCGGGAGATAGATTTAGGGCTATACTAATGCAACGAGACGTCGATAACCCTAATAAAAGACACCCCATGCGATACGAAAGTGGAATCTAGAAGCCTAGGGAGTAGACCTACGATACTAGAAAGCTAGAGTGCCTTGGAGTCCTTAAAGCACTAAAGAAACTTAAATCCTACCTATACGGTATATACTTCCTCCTAGAGGTCGATACGAATATACTAGTGCACTAGCTAAATAGGGCACCGACCGACCTTCCTAATATAGTTATAACTAGGTAGGTTATATAGATTCGCCTCTTTAATTTCGAAGTAAAGTACGTCTCTAGAAAAACCTATAGTACTACCGATATACTTTTACGCCGACTAAGGACCGCATCCGACGATATAGATAACCTATATAATAAGGATTATAAGGACATAATTAATGTAGCTCTTTATGCTACCTATGCTAGTAGAGTAGAAGCTAATAAGGCGATACCGGAGCTAATCGAGGAGCTAGTTAAAGAGAATGTTAATAGCACCTACTCCGACTTTTATAGGGACGTTATATACTACCTACTTACCCTCCGACGGCCGGGTAGTGTAAATAAGAATGCCTAGTATGCGTTTAAGAAGCATATAGCTCGCTACCTCGTCCGAGAACGCTGCCTTTAGTACTAGAAGAGGATTAGTAAGCCCCTCTATCGAGTAATTAATAAAGAGAGTAAATAAAAAGACATTATCCGTAGGCTATACCGAGATCCTACGTCCGGATACTAGGGACGGGAAGGTACCTACTAGAAGATAGCATGCCGGTACTTCTAGTAAGGGATATACGACTAGGTGCGATCGTTCGTTAGTAGGTACCTAGAGTGCCTATATAGAACAGTAGGACCCGCGAGTGTCTCCGAGCTATATCCGCGCTATAATAGCTACGTTGGGGAATCCTAGTATATAGATGTTATACATATCGATAGCTTAGGGAGTATCCTTATAGCTCGAGAAGGACTTACTAGCTAGCCGGAAGGGAAGGTTATTAACAAGGGGACTAGATAAGGAGTCTCCTCTAAGTAGTATATAAAGTTCCTTTTCGAGGATATCTTCTTACGAACCAGAGCATATCGACGCATCTTCTTTAATAGAGGACCCGAGAATATAGGAGAGGTGCCGGAGCTACTAGCCTAGATAGATACTAACCTTAGTAGAGTTTCTATATATTACCCGGAGGGTCACAGGATCGTTAAAAGGGGGCACCCTAATGTACTCGACGTTCTTTCGAAACGTATATAGGGTAAGCTTACCGGTTAGAGGAAGTTCTTCTATATAGCTCTCTAGGCGGATCGAACTACTATCCGGAGATCTACCGGCTATACGCTAGCGAGCCTCTTCTATGCCTTTAATGTAGTCCTACCTATCGAGCTTAGGTACGAGTCCTAGAAGGTTATTAACTAGAAGACAGTCCGTACGACGGAGGAGCTTCTCGCTATACGGGTTAGATAGATACTATATTTAAAGGAGGAGCTTAATAAAGCAACCGCGTACTAGTAGAGGATAAGAGAGATATAGAAGGGCTACTTTAACAATACGTATAATATCGACTACTCTCCACTTAAGAAGGGATAGATAGTGCTACTAAAGAGAGGCGAACGGAAATCTATATATAAGAAGCTCTCCTTTAGGTAGAAGGGCCCCTTTCGTATCTTCTACTCTAATT
Organism: Zymoseptoria crescenta; assembly: GCA_026122155.1. Classification (NCBI taxonomy): domain Eukaryota; kingdom Fungi; phylum Ascomycota; class Dothideomycetes; order Mycosphaerellales; family Mycosphaerellaceae; genus Zymoseptoria; species Zymoseptoria crescenta. The sequence goes on along the minus strand of JALRMM010000070.1, from coordinate 13,781 downwards.
ACTATACCGGAACGTATCGTGTCTCGCAACTAGACGGATTAGTACTATAGGGTACCTAGTTACGGGACATACTACGAAAGGTTAAGAAGGGGTATCTAGATAAGGTAGAAGATAATGCTTATAAGAAGGATAATTAGCCTTAGTAGCTAACTAGTATCGAGGAGACTAGATATAGCCCGACCCCTACCTAGGATAAAGCCCCTAAACCCTCCCCTTTTAGCGAGAAGGCGCACTAGAGCCCCTAAACATTACTAAGCGAGTTCGAGAAGCGTCTATATCCCCTAAGGAGCGACTATAGTACTAGCGACTATAGCTTACTAACTCTAAATGTTTACTAGACTAGTCGGCCGTTTAGTCTAGGAAACATTTCCAACTACTAACGACTGATACTAAACTCCCCTAACTACCTCTAATAGATAATAGCATTATCCGACAATAGTATATAAGCTTTTTTAGTTAGTAGGGGAGGGAGTTAAAGAAAATTCATAAGCAAATATTACCTTTCTAACAATCTAGGTAATCGAGGACAATTATATAGGATTATATACCGCCTCTAGCATTTGTAAATACCTACTACAATTACGCATAAAGTACTACAATTAGCTGTATCTTAGATAATTAGAAGCGTCCTTAACAATTACCGAAAAATTTATACGTATTACCGGCTAGGCCCGTTACTACTACTATAAATACCTCTATCTCTATACCTAGCTCGACAACCTCTACCTCCTTAATACCTACTATATCCTCTCTCTTCCCTTTTCCTTTTCCTAATACTATTAATTATTATAACCTATATATATACTTCTATATATTCCTTAATTACCTTCGACTAAGTATATTAAGGCGTAGCCTACTAACTAAGTATAACGAGTAGGTAACAATATATATATTACTAAAGCGCAACAAGCGCACTCGCCTACTTTATAATAAGAACGTTACCTCGCCGGTGCGGTCTATATACGAAATAGCGGACTAAATTTGAAGGATTAAGAATAGCCTCTAAAAGTCTACTACGTTTATAGGTAAAGTATAGCGCGCACTTCGAGCTATATATAGCACTAGCGACTTAGATAAGCTATATAGGCTCGTAAAGAAATTGCGGGATAAGGACCGATAGTAGATCCTTTCGAGCATTCTTCGGGCATTTAAGTAGGGAATAGAAGGCGTCTAAGAGTTTCTTTTAAAGATCTAGGATCTCTACCTTAGCTATAAAACTCTATTACTACTTATGGATAGGTAGGAAGTTAAGGGGGAGAACAACATAGGCACTACTTTCCTAAACTTGAGGAAGGTAGCTACTACTAGAAAAGAATCTCGTAATAGAAAGAAGTCGGTATAGAATGCCTATTAGAAAGTCTAGGGCGACGCTATTATAAATAAGAACCTGGAGCTTAAGAAGCATATCCGTCTATCCGAGAATATAGCTAAATAGGTTTAGCGCGTAGCGAACTTATATCCTATATAGATAGGCGGAAACGATAGAGATACTATAGCGTATCTACTATTATATAAGCTACTCTACTAATACCTTAGAGGCACCTCGCGGGGAGTAAGCCTAGTAAAGGGGGAGTATATTACGAGGGACTTTATAATTATAGCCGATAGGAAGCCGGATTGTCTATTATAGGCCTAGTATAATAAGTTCAAGAGTAAGTTCGGTCTATATATCGATAACCGCGGCTAGGTTTTCGATAAGTTAGCTTAACCTACTACTATAGCTTCCGGCTCCGGTACTACTATAGTCTCTAGAGCTACTCTATAAAAGTAGATCGACGCACCTCCTACTATAAGCACCCGTTCCCGTACTACTAGCTCGAAATAAGGACCTCTATCCCCTATTACCCTACCTAAGGGCCGTACTACTCCTTTCTCTAATACCCTATCGGGATTAGGATAGCTAGTCTCCGGACTAAAGACCCCTACTAGTAACCGACGAAACTTATAGCTAACTACCCGCGGTCGTTCTAAACTAGAAGATAGTATCTAGGAAGCTACTCCGCCCGCCTAAAAGACCGGTCGAGTATACTTACTTTCGATTACTATTAGCGAGTCTTAGCTCGCTACTAGACTCTAGTGTTGTTTTAAATAAGGATGTACTACGAAAGAACAAGTGCAACTACAAGCTAGCTAGTCTATAAGTAATTTCTCTAATTAATAGGTTTCGGAAGCTAGAAGGTAAGGAGAGGCTCGCGAACGCTAACTCGTTCTTTAAGTGCCTTTAAACACTATACCCGGATCTATTACTATCTTAGAAGGAATAGGCATTTCTCTATATAGATTATACTACGGACCTCCTTCGATACTTAGGGTTTAAAGTTAAGAAGGGATCTCGGACTAATAAGAATTTGTTCCTATATAGACTCCTTTAGCTTAATAGCGATACGAAGAAGTTAAGGGACTATAAGACTAGTACTAATACCTACTTCTACTAGTTAAAGCACGCGCGTCCTATCCGTCCCTCGGACTTCCTTAGCCTATACCGCTTCGAGGATACGCCTTAGAAACTAGTTCTTAGTAGCATCTACTATAGTATTATTAATAAGGAGAAGAACGTCTACTTTAGGGACATTACGAAGGAGGCTCTCGGTATTACTAATACCTACTACGCCGCCTTTAAGAAGGATAGTACCCTAAACTTCCCCCTATTTAACTAGCTAGTAAACGACACGGAAATTACGATTAATAAGAAACCCTTTTTCCTAGAAAATATTATTAAGGAGGAGATAGACATATACCTCTAGTACTAGCGAAAGATTAATAGCTAGGATAACTATAGCTAGCTTCGGACTATGTTCTACTCTTGAGTTCAATAGCTTATTCGATAGGACATCCGGTACTAGTTACTATACGTTATTATACGACTAGACTATAAGTATAGGCTTATCTTATATCCGTACTACGCTAAGTCTACCGGGATTAGAGACAATACTATATTTAAATATATCGACCTAAATATTACTCGGATAATTAAGGAGCTACGTAGGATCTTCTAAGTTTAGAGAACTATCTCTCTTACCGACGAGGGGAAGGACGACTATATAGTGCTTATTAAGGGTATATAAAAGAAGAAGGTTTTTAATATATAGCATAAGTAGATGCGCGATTACGATTACACTAAGGGTACTATATAGAAGATTAACTATATAGTTCTCCCTTAGAGCTTCCTAGAAGAGCATAGACTTAAGTAGGAGTATACGCCCTATAAGGCTAGCGATGTCCGTATTACTACGCCTTATCTTCCCTATAGAGTAAATTATATAGTAAAGACTAAGCGCCGTACTATCCTTCCCTAGTTTATTACCTACTAAAAGGACAGTTTACTTAAGTACGTAGAGGCTAGTAATTAGGAAATGCTTAGTAGGTCGTATAGGGATATAACTGCTCTAGAGCGTACCCCTTCTAGACTTCGAAATAAGTATAGAGCTATCCCCTACGCCTTTCTAGCCTTAGTTCGACTTACTACTAGTAACCCTATTTCGAATACGTTAGTTAGTAGTGCTAAGTAGGATAATCCTAGCGTCCTCTTAGAGCTACGGCGACTTACTTAGTTCGAGAGTATAGCGAAGCTAAGGGAGTACCTCTAAATAGAGCGCGAGCGTGCCCTTTACTAGTTCGCTAACAACTACTAGCGGATACGGCCTCTTAAGAGGGTTACTTTCGGTAACAAGTGCTTCTACTAGGCAAAGGAGGCCGATCTAAAAAACTACTAGTTAAAGCGCCCTTATATAGACGAAGCACTAGTTAAGAATCCGGAGGATATTAAGCATAAATATATTACTTAGTAGGAGTTTGTCGACTTACTCCCTTAGGAAGTTCCCTTTACTAGCAAGCACGGGACTATAGGACGAGTACGCTTCTAGGAGGTGGGTACTTAGGGATAGTAGCCGTAATAGTTTACTAGACTATTTCCACATTTAGTCTAGGAAAGAAATAATACCGACGACGACTTAGGAGCGAATTTCAAGGGAGTTCTTTAGTTTTAATAGAGTTTTCTTTTATTCTTTTTCTTTATTAGATACATGCGATATACAAGGCGGGTATAAAACCCTAGAATAAGATTAGTCTATATTAGCACTATATAACAAGGATAAAACTAGTGCTAGTTCTAGAGGGTCTTTACGTATAAGGGCGTATATATAGGACATATTAAGTTTGTTTCTTTTGCTTTAAGTAGTACGTAGCGGCGCTTTAGGTCGCTAGTCTATCTCTTATTTAGTATCTAGGTTAGACACTAGCTAGAGTGTTACGGCTTAATAAAAGAGAGACGTAATTCTAATAATTCGGTAAAAAGACAAGTTTATATACAATGCTATCTAAGAGAGTCTAAGAAAGGCTCGAATATATAGAAGGAGTTGCGGCCTTAGGTATCTACCTCGGAGGTAGGTGCGGAGACTAGCTATAATACTAGCCCCCCCTTTAAGGGGCAAGAGGCTCGCGAGCATAGTATAGAGCGGCAGTACATATACGGTATTACGTGTTGCGACGGTAATTTGTCGCAGTAGTAGCGCGCCGTAATCGTAGTAAGGTAGTAGCGCGCGGTATCGTAGTAAGGTTATAGCGCGTAGTATTGCGGCGAGATACGCGAGGGAGCTAGAAACGTGGAATCCGTAGAGAAACGATTAACTAATAAGAAGGTAGAGAACTCCTTAAACAATCGATGGTTTTTAAGCATTGCTAACTAATTTATTATAGTAACTACCTACGGATATAGGCTCGCGTTGCTCTATAGTTAACTAGCGCGATTAGTCGTCGTAGAAGTACGGCTTAGTAGCTAACTGCTTATATAATTCCTAAATGCGTATGCTATAGGCCTCCACTATAGTAAAGTAGTAACGTCTTAGGCTAGGGGAAGCAGTGCCGGCGAGATTACCCTACGTAGTAAGTCTCGTCCGGCACCTAACCTAGTAGTAGTTTAAAGGCGACTTAAATAGACAACTTAGGGTAGTTATAATAAAAGTCGGCTACCGCAGCGGCGGCGTGCTTAATAACCTTAGTAGGCTCCTATATAGCCTCTAATCTTAGGTATCCCTTCTAGTATACGAGGTATTAAGTACTCGGCGGTAATTTCTTACCCTTGTTCTTTCTTCCTAGCGTTACTTACGTACGGACGTCTAAGATCTTATTAACCTTGTATTCTTTATACTTACTATCGCTAGATACGACGGCCTCCGCTAGTAGTAGTAGCGTAGGGGATTAACTAGGAAGGGGGTCGTTAGCTACTAGCTAAAGAAGCGAGTTATTAAAGATGTCGTCGATTTTAAGGTTAGGTAGTAGTTAAAGGTAGTAAGCTCCTAGTATAACCTTAATTACCTTATACGAACCGAGGAGTTTATAGTCGAGCGAGATAGATTGTCGCTTAGTTTTAATATTCTTACGGTTAAAGCGTACTATATTACTAACGTAGTACGGTACTAACGGTTCTTAGTAGAGGTTAGCCGTATCGGTTTAGCGGGCTTATGGAAGGCGAAGTTCCTATTACATCTATAAATATAGCGTCTTTATCGTTTTAGTAAAGTTGTTAGCGGCCTAGGCTAATAACTGCTAGTAGTAGGGAAGAAGAGGGAGGTTTAGTTCGGTATCGATGTCTATAAAGTAGGGATTGCGACCGGTATTAGCGAAGAAAGGTAAGACTCCTATCGATTTAGAGACGTAGTTATTCGTAGCAAATTCCGCGATTAGTAACTAGTTAACCTAGTCGTTCTAGCGGTAGGAGACGAACGAGCGAAGGTAGGTCTCTATTATCTTGTTCGTATTCTCGGACTAGCTATCCGTTTCTAGGTAATAGGACTATAAGAGCTTACGCGATACTCTAAGGAATTTATATAAGCGTATCTAGAATACTAATACGAACTAAGGTCCGCGATCGGAGATAAGCGTAAAAGGGAAGCCGTAGCGTAACTATATACATCGGAGGAATATACGAGCGTAGTAATTAGCTTCTATAGATAGGACGGGAATCAGATAGCATTCCTTAGTTATCCGGTCCGTAACCGTTATAATATTACGGTAGGTCGCTTAATCTATATAGCTTCTATTTAGTAGGAGGTTAACGACGAAATCTACTATAATATCCGTCTATAGTTTAGTAGGCAATTCGAGCGATCGGAGGAGTAATTAGTAAGCGAGGTTGCTCGGTTTGTTATTACGGTAGCTATAGTTCCGTAGATAGCGGCTAATTAACCTAGCTATACGAGGCTAGAAGAAATAGCAATTAACTAGCTCGAAGGTTTTCGCTTACCCTAGGTAGCTAGCGGAGGGTAATTCGTAGTATAAGCGGAGTATAAGCGGAGGATCGAGGCGCGTAATAAACTAGTATCGTAATTATTATCCTTACTTCCCGGGAGGAATAGGCTCTATACTCCGTAGCGGTTGCGGACGTAGAGTATACATTCTAGGCTCGTATATTATCCGCGTCGCATTTAATTTAGGAGAGGAACGGCGGTAATAAAGAGTTCCCTTAGGAGAGTTAGGCGATAGCTACGCGTACTTCGGAGCCGGCGTTTCCTTAATAGGCGGGTTAAATTGCCTATACGAGAGCTAGCGAGTAGCTTACTATATTAGCTAGTAAGCTCGACGTATTAAGCTAGTAGCCGCGGAGGTATTTTAGCTAGAGCATCGTTTAATGCTAATACTATAGTCGGGGATTGTCTAGCGATAACGGTAGATCTTAAGGTAGACGTATAAGTATGTCTACCTTACTATTGCTTTTCCCCGCGACGAAGGAGATAGTAAAGTTAAATTAGGAGAGGAACTCGGCGTAACGAGCCTAACGACGATTAAGGACTTTTGTTAACATAAAGTGCTTAAGGTTCTTATAGTCGGAGAGAACCTTAATAGGTCGGCTATTATTATCTAATACTAGTTTAGGTCCCTATTCCTTAAATACCTTAACGATTACTATAAGTTCCTTATTATAGATATTGTAGTTACACTCGGCTAGTAACATCTTCTTAGAGAGGTAGGCGACTAGCTTTATTACGCCGTCCTTACCGCGCTAGGAAAGTACTACGGCGGTTACGTAATCGGAGGCGTTGGTTTTAAGGATAGTTTCTAGCCCTAGTATAAAGTAAGCGAGGACCAGTACCTTAGTAAATCGCAGCTTTATCTCGTTAAATGCTTCCTAATACTAGGTATTCTAGACGAAGAGAAGATATTACGACTTAGTCGGTAGAAGTTTAATTAAGGATCTTGGTCTAGGTCTAAGGGAGTTATATATATATAAGGGCTGTTAATAGCGTAGCTAGTTTCGAGAACTTCTCGATAAAGCAATAGTAGAAGTTAGCAAATCCGAGAAAGAATTACACGTCCTTTACGTACGTTAGTGTCTCCTATAACTAGATAGCGGCTACCTTCTCGGGGTCTATATAGATCCTATCTTTTCTAATAATAAGGCCGAGATACTTAGTTTCTTAAACGAAGAACTCTAACTTATCGATGTTAATTAGGAGGCTAGCGGCGTAAAGGCGTTCGATTATAAGCCGTATATAGCGTTTATGTTCTTCCTTCGTATTACTAAAAACGAGGACATCGTCTAGGTACGCGGAGTAGAAGTCGTCGAGGTACTCGCGGAGGGTATAGTTAATCGCTAATTAAAATATACTTAGTACGTTATAGAGACCGAAGGGTATTACTAGATATTCGAATTATCCGTAACGCGTAGTAAAGGCCGTTTTATGTTTATCCCCCTTAGTAATACGTATTCGGTTAAATATAGCGATAATATTAAGCTTAGTAAAAAACCTTTTATAGCTAAGACGCGTAAGGGTATCCTATATAAGTAGGATCGGATACCTACTTTTAACTCTTATAGCGTTTAGTGCTCGGTAGTTAATATAGACTCGTAGTCTACTACCTAGCTTACGTATAACGATAATAGGCGCCGCGGCTTTAGAGGTAGCTAGTCTAATAAAGTTCTTAGCTAGTATATCGTTAATCTACTTCTTTAGCGCATCTTCCTCTTAGCCTAAGAGCCGGTAGGGGCGCCTAAAGGGCAAAGATAAGCCCGGTATTAACTTAATGCGGTAATCGACATCTTCTTTATAGGGTAAAAGCGTATTAGCTTCCTCGCGGCTAAACGCATTTACGAGGTCGTAGAGCGAGGTTGGAAGTTTCTTAAGGATATTAGCCGGCGTTAATTTTAAGCCCGTTATAAACTTCTTATAGTCCTCGAGCGTCGTAGCGTACGCGGTAATAGTGTTTAGAGGTAATAGCTAGTATACGAACATATTAGCATCCGGTCGATGCGATATAAGTTTACTAGTATAAGCGCTAACTTCTAGTAGTTCGACCGGGTCTAATCTAGTAACACGCTCGATGTCGACTATTAGGGTTTAAGGGTTCCGTACTATCGTGTCGTCGATAATTCACTATCTCGTCTAGGGAGCGTCCGGGTAGTATCGTATTAGCTCGGCGTAGTTATAGTTAATAGATTATATTACGATAACTTCGCCTTTCGCGTAGTAGGCTATATAGTGCTCGGCGACGAAGGCGAGACGGCCGGTTACCTAGTAACTTTAAGGTTCGTAACGGGAAAGCTATAGTAGACTAAGGACGATGTCGTACTAGAGGTTAGTAACGAGTATTAGGGATTGCTCGTAGTAACTATTAAGGTTTAGATTAACTAGTACGTAATGCGTTACGCGCTTAGCTATAGGTATACTATTAGCGAGTCTAAGTAAGCAAGTAGCTAAAAGTAGGAAGTAGGGAAGTTTATTAGATATAACTTTAGCGTTACTAATAAAGTTAGCGTTAGCGCTATTATCGAGGTATGCTTTAGCTCGGTAAAGTAGTAGACAAGCCTAGAGCACTATATAGGGTTCGACGATAGGGTCCTTACCGGGTTCCTCGTAATCTAGCGATAGGTAGATAGAAATTTACGATATAGATAGCTATCAAACGCTAATTAATTAAAGTCCGCCTACTTCTTAGCCGAAGTAGCGGACATACTATTTCCCGTTTAGTCGTCGGAGTCTTCGGATTTAGTCTCTACCTAAGCGGAGCTAGCTAACAGACGAGGGCCCTACGTACTATCGCTATTAAATCCCTTTATAGGATACGCGTTGTTCTATAGAAGGTAGCCGAGTTCTCGATAGCGGAAGTAGCGTTCTTCCTTACGGAACTTAGTACGCTCTATATTAGTAAGGCGAGGAAGGTTCTTATACTTATTAGCTAGCACCTTTAGTTTAAGGGTAACGGTAGCTAATACGGAGGCGCTCGAGGTAGTAGAGTGCGGGGTAGAGGTACGCGCTACGTTAGATAATCTACTGCGGTTAGATCCTCGTATTTTAGCGTCGGTATTATAGATACGTACGAGAGGATATATATAGTCGAGGTCTTTAAGGTCTACCTTAAGGTTCTCGTACCTCTAAATTAGGGCCTCTAGAGTCTTAATAGGTACACTATTAGCGAGCTTAACTCTAAAGCGCTTATTAAGCTTATTCTTTAGCTTATATAACTCGGTTTCCGGTGTCTATAGAAGGTAGGCTCGGAGAACCGTGTATCGCTAGAAGAATTCTAAGATGCTTTTGTTGTCCTTCTATCTAAAGAGTGTTATCTGATTTTAGGCTTTACTAGTACGGTTTACTTTAGCGTATCGATTATCTATCTAGGCGAATATATCGTCTAGGGAGAGGAAGTAAAGAGCGGTAGGAGTATTAGTACGGTTAAGGGTAGACGGCACTTGGGGCTCGAGTATATCCTATACTAGACCTCCGGTACGTAATTATACGAAGGCGAGGGAGTCGGCGATAGTGCGGAATTTAGTAGCGTTTAGTTTTACTTCTATCGCTCGGAACTAGCGTAGGTACGTTAGCCTATTATTTAAGTCGTTATTAAAGATTTCCGGCTAGGGTACACTTTTTAAGGTCTTATATAACAGCGATAAGCGCGGGTTATAGCGGGTAAGATTACTAGTAATAGAGTTTTAAGTACCTAGTATATTATTACGGAGAGAGTAGCGGCCTTCTAGTTAAGAGAGTCCGGTACGGCGGTCGCGTTCGTTATAGCTACTAAATTCCGAGTCGGAGCTATCGTTTAGGAAACCTAGGTTACTAGAACGATAGCCTTGTCGCGGTAGTAGTAGTAGTAGTCCTATCGAGGTAAATACTAGGTTACTAGCCCGGCGTTCGAGTAAACGTAAGCGTAATAAGTGTCGCCCTCGGTTAGTAGAGCCTAAAAAGGTAACTCTAGGGTTAACGACGTTTTTCTTTAACTGTTTCTCGAGCGAACTAATTCTCGTACGGAGTTCCTTTTCTCTTTCGTAAGCTCCTTCGGCTATAGCGACGGTCGCCTAGCTTTCCTTAGTAGCGGCGGCATGGCCGTAGAGTTTAGATTAAAGACGTTAAACATTCTTCTTACGTTGTTTAACTGTTTTATATAGAGTATCGGCTTATCCCTTATATCGAAGAGCTAAAGCGGCTACGTTGTCCGTTTTTAGTACATTCTTAAGGTCGAGGACCTTGTTAATAGCTTCGTCGAGTTAGTCCTTAGTAATCGAGTTTTTTTCTTTAAGGACGTCTTTATTCTATAGAGCTTCCGCGAAGGTACTATACATGCTTCCAATTAATTAGTAAGCTATAATAGGGTTCTTAGATACGAATTTAGTAAACCGATCCTCATCTATACGGTAGAGGGTGCTTATACTAACGTAAGTAGCTAGGCCGGTTAGTAGTTCGATGCGAACCTTCTAGTCGTTCGGGTTGTTAGGGTTAACATAAATCTAGCTCTTAAGGAAGAAGGTACTAAGATCGAACTTGTCGGCTAAGTACTTAGGAGGCCTATTTATCTTACGACGAGCAAGTTAAGCTATGCGTTGTTTAATAGTAAGCTCTTAGCCTAAAGTTTATATGTCCTTATCGTCCAACTCTTCTTCTTCTTCCAGCTTAAAATCCTCCGGAAGGGTTAAGCAACGGACCCTAGCTATAGGGCGCTTAGTAGGGCTATCGGGTTATTAAGTACTAGAACCCTTAGGGTAATTTAGCTCGTCGTCGCCGCTTAGGCCGGAATTGCTACGCGCTATCTTAGAGGGGGCTTAAGGAGTTATTTACGGTAATAGCGAAGGTAATAGTATTGAAGGAGCAATTAAGGGTAAGCGGTCGTATTAATAGACGTAGAAGAGAGGGTTAGATAAGTGCTTACCGATGTAGATATACGTAGGTAGAGGTTACTTTATAAGTAGAGCGGCTCTAGCGAAGACTAAAGCGACCTTATACTACGGATAGGTCAATTTAGGATACTAGAGTAGTATAAAACGAAGATAAAGTAGGTATAATAGCTCTAATAAGAAGTCGATAAGATTAAAGTAGTAAATTAGAGAGGGTTATATATAGAAGTTACTCGAGCGCAATAGTAATAGCGAAGGCTCTATACGCGCCTATATTACTATTATTTCTCGAGTCGTAGTGCTAAGGTAAGGAATGTTCGTAACTTCCTTACTACGCAAATAAGGTATATCGTTAGTAGCTCGAACGTAGGCGTTAAGTAAATAAGATTTATTAAGGAATATATCGCTACTAGCGTTCTCGTCGGATTAATACTCCGAAGACGTTCCTAGTTAGTAAGGAATAAGCGGTGTTGTTGTCCAAGATAGGTACTAGCTTCTATATATTAGTAAGTAGGTATTACTAGCGGTAAGGGAGATATTTAACTCTCTTAGCTCGCGCAGCTAGCGTAGGATGTGGGTTTTCCGGGTCTAGAGCATGTCCGTATGCTATCGAGTTAAGTTAAGTCTAGAGCACCTAAGCGTGCTAATCTAGCGTACGTTTGAGTACGGTCGAGTCTAGAGCGCTTCGGTGCGCTATTTCTAGAGCGTATCGGTGCGCTAATTTAGTAAGGTCTAGTTAGAGAATGCGTCGTCCTAAAGGTGCTAAGATTAACTCGGAAGCACTACTTAGTAGTAATAGCACTTATACGTAAATAATAAGGCGTTAATCTTACGCAATATCATCGTACTAATATTATTCTATAGCTACGTAGTCGATCCGCGTAGCTAGCCTATGCTATCGTTAATTATACTTAGGGGTATATAAATGTGTTACGGCTTAATAAAAGAGAGACGTAATTCTAATAATTCGGTAAAAAGACAAGTTTATATATAATGCTATCTAAGAGAGTCTAAGAAAGGCTCGAATATATAGAAGGAGTTACGGCCTTAGGCATCTACCTCGGAGGTAGGTGCGGAGACTAGCCGTAATATAGAGGAAGCTTATAGTAGGGAAAGTCGTAGTAGTTACGTATATCTAGTAGTACTACCTTCTTTACTAGGCAGTTAATAGACTTTATTCTCTATTATCCTACCCCTTTAGCATTTCGAAGGCATAATAGCACATAGCACTTAAATCTACCTCCTCGTTGCCCCCCTATCTACCTTCTCTCGTCTTCTTTTTATATATTTACCTTCTATAGCCCTCTTTTACCGCACCTCCGGTGTATACTACTACTATCCGACGGGAGTTTAGAGTCTAAGTATACTCCCCCCTTATAGCACTACTACGGATAATAGCTTATATATAGAAGCTTATATATAACGTACGCGCGGCTTACTAGAAGACGGAGAAGATAGGGATATAGGGTGTTTATAACATCGACTATTTTATACTCTTACGTTCGGTTATCCTAGTATTAATATATACCGTTCCCTAATATTTGACATCCTATATTAGCTACTTATGGGCGTACTAATATATATAACGGGCTAGGTTAGAGACCTACTTAAGGAATAGATACCTACGAGATAAACGAAGCGTTTCCGACGGGCTAAGAATACGTTTGAGCAATAGAAGGAGTAGGCGAATATATAGCTTATTATTAACTTAATTATTAATAAGTAATTCGTAATAATCCTAGTATCTCCTAACATACGCATCTTTAGCTAGTTTACTAAAGTTAAATAGTAGATAGGGAAGGAATAGAAGAGTCTACTACGTATAATACTACTAGTGTTTACGCTGTTGCTCGAAGAAGTAGGTACGATTAATGCCCTCCAGTTCGTACGCGCGATAGTAGACTTTATTCTTCTCGCTAGCTATACGAGCTACAACGACGACATCCTCCGATATATATAGTTAGCCTTATTCCGGATAGCCTAATATAAAGAGTGCTTCCGTAAATATAGGGAGACTAAGAAATAGAAGCGGGATAGAGAGGATAGCACCTTTAACTTCCCAAAGTTCTACTCTATAGTATACTACCTAGAGTAGATTATTAACTTCGGCAACGCTCTAGAACTCGTATCTAACTACGGTAAACACAAATATATTAAGTTTATAAAGAGGCCCTTCGAGATAACTTATAGGAAGGCTAGGTAGGAGGATTAGGTAATAAACGCCTACGAGCGGATATTAAATATATATATATAGTTCGATATTAGCTATAGTGCTCGTAAGGTAATACTACTTAAGCAAATAGAATAATTAGTCTATACAACCGAGCCTATTAGACCTCGGCCGCCGGAGATTCTATTTAGATAGAGTGCCTCGAAATGCTAAAGAGAACATAGTAATAAGACGTAGACTAAGGTTAGTATAGTTCTAATATACTTCAAGAGGGATATAGCGAGAGACTTTAGGCGTTTACTAGCCGTATTCGTAAGGGAGTAAAGAGGGAATATTGTTTGTTTGTTTGTTTGTTCCATTTACGTCCTATAGGAGTCTATAACTATGTAGGACGGCTGTCTTGCGACGGCAGTCTTTCTATGTACAATCGTTGTTCTCTATATCTCTCGACCTTAGGGAAAATTCCCGTGCCTAGGGTAATAGCAAGCTTATACCTAAGGACTTAAA